>CAIGQQ010001915.1:211283-223830 GCA_903798035.1 Danio albolineatus | reverse complement strand
GCCTCTCCACCTGCAGGGTGTGTGGCTCTCAGATACCGCCCAGAACTCCAGGAGAGGAGGAGAGAGCCGGACGACAGAGGACGATGATTCTCAGAGATACGCGGCTGTCCTTTAGTCTGCACTGACCTATCCAATTCCCCGCTCTTCTGCCTGTCTGCCTTTGAACCGCTGACATTGAGTGACTGTTCACTCTGCCTCAGCAGCTGGCTTTGCCGCATCTAATACAGACCCATGCTGTTTTAGCCCCTTTCCAGCGAGAAAGATAATGAAAGATTCAAAAATAATATTTGTTTTGGCGCCGCTACCTTTATAATGAAACGAATGCCCTTGACCGGGGTAGAAATGGCTTTTTCTTTCTTTCCTTCTTTCCTTCTTTCCTTTTTTTTGTCCGCTGGCCTGTTTCTGATCAGTGTTTGTGGGTCAAAATACTGTTTTATTCTTCAGTGATTTCGTATTTCAGTCATGCCGCTACATGGACTGGCTTTATTCTCTCTCTCTCTTTCTTTCTCTTTGGTGGGTTTGACTCCTGTGCAGGAAGTGCATGTATTGCGTGTTTTCCAGCCGCTCGTTTTAAATTCAGAAGAAAAAAGAGGCCACATGTGTTCCTCAGAGCAGACTAACTCGCCTAACCTGTACCGGTTCTATTTTTCCGCTGAATAAAATATAGCCGGTCATGTCCTGCGATAAATAATATATTTCTGATTATAGATGTAGCTACTTTCGGCGCGCCCCGCAAAATCCACAACCATGAATTTCCTTATGTTTTTCCATTTGAAATATTTCATGTTACAGCCGTTGCCCACCCTATACAAAGATATGAATTATTAATTCTAAAGGACTGGCTGCTGAGTTGTTTCTGAAAGAGCAGGAGATCTGTGGTCAGGGACTGAAATACTTCTGCTTTTCCCTTGGAAATCCCGCTCTGCTTCACATTCAAACACAGAATGGAGTTCAGCCTGTTCTCGTCTAGTGTGAATTTTGGAATGAAATGATAAGCATGCATCTCGGTGGACTCTTTACATTGTGGATTCTGAACCACGTTGAGCTCCGAGTACAGGGAGTAGGTAAATTTATAAGGTAATGAACTAAATGTGCTGTGTAAGTGATTGCTGGTAAACTACTGATATTTAGATTCACCAAAACAAACGTTCCTCTACCTAACAGGATCACAAAGTCCTTCCTTTTTCGTCCTCAAAAGGAAATCACCAGCACTCCACATTGTCTAATCGCATAACATATTAGAAAGAGCTTTTCAGAATCAGAAAGAGCTTTATTGCCAGGTATGTTCACACATACGAGGAATTTGTTTTGGTGACAGAGCTTCTACAGTGCAACAGAATTACAGAGACAGGACAAAAAACAGATAATAAATATATTAAAATAGAAATAAAAAATAGAAGTTTTATGTGTTAAATGCAAATATACAAGTTGACAAGTGTATGTACAGGCGTATTACTATATACAACGTTATATGTGCAGTCGACCAGAAGGTAACAGTTCAAAGAGGCAGTGTGCTGGGTGTGAGGGGTCCAGAGTGATTTTGGCAGCCCTTCTGCTCGCTCTGGATAAGTACAGTTCTTGGAGAGTAGGGAGGGTTGTACCAATGATTCGCTCAGCAGTCCGAACTATTCGACGTAGTCTTCGAAGGTCAGAATTGGTAGCTGAGCTAAACCAGACAGTTATTGAAGTGCAGATGACTGATTCAATGATGGAGGTGTAGAACTGTTTCAGAAGCTCCTTTGGGAGGTTGAACTTCCTCAGCTGACGAAGAAAGTACAGCCTTTGTTGAGCTTTTATTACAAATGTGATGAGATTTAGAAGCCATTTTCGTTTCACATACCCACTGTACATACACATTTGTAATTGTTCATATCTCTCTGCACACTTCTGATTATTAATAGCAACCTGTACATATGTTCGTCTAATGTTATTTTCTGTTCATAGCTATTACAACCTGTATATAATGATCATAGGATGTCCATCTGTAAATATCACCCATAGTTTTTCTATAACGGCACTTCATTACTTATACCTATATCCTGAACTTGCTGCTATTGCACTCTTGCTTAGACCTAGTTGCATTTCGTTGCCTTGAACTAGTGTAATGACAATAAAATTGAATCTTATCTAATCTAATTACCACAGAAGGTGTCTTCACAGTAAAAAGCCATATTTTTCTTCTTTTTTTAATCGCCTCCTCTGCTATGTTAGTGTCAAATGCTATGTAAAATGTCATGCCAACTTACTCCTGTAAACAGAGGAACACACTGCTTGTCTCACCTCTGAGTTCTTCTGATTGGTTCACAGCTTTGGAACTGACATTGAGGAGTTTTAAAAATGTAAATTCTTTTAACAAATCACAGCGTCTTAAAAATGTGTGCAGTGCTGCAAAAGATGTGTGATGCCAGCAAAACGGTCATGCGCATCGAGCGTTGGCTGTTCCAACACTATCCCATGGCAATTCGTAACTTTTTGATTTAGTGACTGATTAGTATCAATTCATTCATTCATTCATTCATTCATTTTCTTTTCGGCTTAGTCCCTTTATAAGTCTGGGGTCACACCAGCGGAATGAACCGCCAACTTATCCAGCATATGTTTTACGCAGCGGATGCCCTTCCAGCTGCAACCCATCTCTGGAAAACATCCATGCACACTCATTCACACTCATACACTACGGACAATTTAGCCAAGCAATTCACCTGTACCACATGTCTTTGGACTTATGGGGGAAACCGGAGCACCTGGAGTAAACCCACGCAAACACAGGGAGGCTCAAACCAGCGACCTTTTTGCTGTGAGGCGAACGTGCTACTTACTGCATCAGCGTGCAGCCCTCGTATCAACTCGTACAATCTAATTTGTACAATTCAGTATGATTTGCTCATCACCCAATGGGTGCCACACCTCCTCTTTAAAATTGTATATTTTCATACCACTGAACTCGTACAAATTCGTACAAATTAGCCACTACACTGACAAAACGTAAAATACTTACATTTTCTCGTGAGATCAGGCTGGCTATTCATTTATCACATCTTTGCCGCAATCATATTGGGCAATGGAGAAGTGGCGCATTGGAATGGAAAAAAATGCATTTTGTGTAAATAACCCCTAAGGGATTTTAAAAAACTATAAAAAATAAAAAATAAAAAAAAAACATTCACCCTAGATACCAAAATTCAAAAACTGATTATATTTATTTAATTCATTATCATTAAGCAAATGCTGTTTATTCTTGCTGATTGACTGCAAGTTTGTTTTAATGCTCAGTCTGTTATGTCTGCTATGGTTCTAAAATCGCTTACTGCTTCTTTAAAAGAGTAGATTACCCCCCAAAAATTTCTTTTTAGCATTTATTTGATCATTAACTTTCCAACCTAAAGTCATTTTAAACATATATGGGTTCTCATTTTCTGTGGAGAACAAAATAAGACATTCATTCATTCATTCATTTTCTTTTCGGCTTAGTCCCTTTATTAATCTGAGGTTGCCACAGCGGAATGAAAAGCCAACTTATCCAGCAAATGTTTTACGGAGCGGATGCCTTTCCAACTGCAACCCAGCACTGGGAAACATCCATACACACTCATTCACACACAAACACTACGGATAATTTCGATTACCCAATTGACCTACCACGTCTTTGGACTTGTGGGGGAAACCGGAGCACCCGGAGAAAACCCACTTAAACACTGGGAAAACATGCAAACTCCACACAGAAATGCCAACCTGATCTCACGAGAAATGTAAGTATTTTACGTTTTGGCAGTTTAGTGGCTAATTCGTATGAATTCGTACTAGTGCAGTCGTACAAAAATGTACGATTTAAAAAAGGAGGCGTGGCACCTAACCCCACCCCTAAACACAAGCGTCATTGGTTGATGAGCAATTCGTACTGAATAGTACGAATTACATCTTACGAATTCATACGAATTAGCCACTTTTTAAAAAGTTACGAATTGGCCGTGAGATAGCGTTGGAAATGCCGACTGACACAGCCGAGGCTCGAACCTGCAACCTTATTGCTCTGAGGTGATCGTGCTACCCACTGTGCCACTGTGACTGACAAAATAAGATATTTTATCATACACATTGTAAAAGTAAACCGGAGTGTTTTTTGCACTGCTGGATTGTATTGAACTGCCTATTTGCCAGCTTATCAGAGAAGTCTAAACAGCAAGCCCAAAAAATGATAATAACTGGATATGGCAACTCTGCAAGAGCGCTCTGTGAAGCAGCTTTCAAAGCATCATCAAAACCCAACATTCATTTTAGTTTACTTTCAACTGCACAATGTGATTAGAATTCTGTGCTGTTTATATTGCGTTGGTCAACAGAAAGAGATACCAGGTAATCGTCTTGACAGCTACTATTAACACACGAGTACAGTTAATCAATCATCCAACTTCAGGAGTGAGTTGTGTCCTGTGCACACACTAAATGATATAATGCTTGAATGAGGTTGCTGCTACTGAAACATTAGGCCTTGGTCACACTGAACACTCTTTTTGTGTTGAGAGTAGCCTTTTTTTGAAGGTTTTTCTAATGTCCATGGACATTTTGAGGCCTGCTTATGTACCCTGGGTGCCTCATATCTTAACTTTTTGTCATTGTCCAATCAAATCAAAGCAGAGGCGGGGTTTCCATTAAGGTCACAGCAGTGTTTGTTGTCAAGATGACTACTAAGACTTTTAAAGATGGAGGAGAGACTAGCGGTCACTGTTTCAAGTAATCTGGAGCTGAATGACTTCACAAAGTTGTGAATTTTACATTATTACTAAATATTACAGTTATAACTATATCAAAATCAGCACTTGCACACAATACACAGATGATTCAGTGGTTGCCTATCAACATAAAAAGCACAGCACATTTTTTTTTCTTGTCAACAAAAGAAAAAAGGTGGTGCGGTGCGCAATTTTTTAAAAAGAATTTTCTAATGGCCACGAACGGTTTGCGCTCTGCTTATGTGGCCTGGGTGCCTCGTGTTTTAACTTTTTTTCATTATCAAATCATATCAAAGCAGAGGCGGGGTTTCCATTGTGGTCACAGCAGTGTTTGTTGTCAAGATGACTGCTAAGACTTTTAAAGATGGAGGAGAGGCTGGTGGTCGCTGTTTTGGGTCATCTGGAGTTGTATGACTTCACAAAGTTGCGCTCGCACATTACACAGATGACATAATAAGCACAGCACTTTTTTTTTCTTGTCAACAAAATAAAAAAGGCAGTGCAGTGCACCTCGCAGCTTCTCATAATGTAAAGGCTGTGTGTCCACAGCATTTGTTCTTGAGCATTTGTTTAATGTTGTTGTTTGTCGTTGTCAATGGTAGCGCCTCATTTTTTCATTTCACACTAAGCGGATGTTTTATGGTCAGCGCTACGTACTCAGCGTTTTTTTCGAGGGGTTGCACATTTCACATTTCCTGCCACCGATCACCGATCAGCTTCATACTTTGTATGGAATATACACTTTTAGGTAGACTAATTACTTTAGACAAACACAGAACACCTAAACACTGTAGTTCATTTTCATACTATGGATGTCAGTGATTACAGGTATCCAGTTTTCATTTAAATGTCGCCTTTTGTGTATAAAGAAAAAAAATGCAAACAGGTTTGGAATAAGTACATGATGAAAGAATTTGAGCAAACTATCTCAAATGCTGAGTTCAGACTGCATAATTTTAGCCCGAGTTTATTTGCACCCAAGAAATTGAGGAAAATCTTTGACGTGTCGTCTGAGAAATACCACAACCGGGTCAAAAAAGACAAATGTTGAGGAGAAATTACTAATTCCCTTCAATGTCAGGTAAGCAATATAAGTACATTTTCTACATCACTAAAGGCTTCTTCCTCATTATGTAGTCAATAATAAAACATATATTACGTGACCTGGGGTTGTTTCCGTGTCACTTCTTGAATGTGTTTGGTTTTAAGACGTAGTTTGGACAAAGATGTTGCAGATTCTTCCTATTTTAAAGTCCTGCAGTGTGAAACCCTCTGTCGCCGATCCATCTTGCAGTGTAAACAAAGCAGCGACGAAACACTACCCCAGATAGTCATGCAGCATGAAATATCTGTGACACGACTACTTTGAAAATCCTGCAGTCTGAACTCGGCATTAGTCATTTCAATATGTCAACCCATGGTAATGTTTTTTTCATAGTAAATTATTTATATGATTTAAAAGTAACTTCAAAGTAAAGTAATTAGTAATCGAATTACATTTTACATTGCGTAATCAGTAATGTAATCAGATTACAATTTTCCAGTAGAAGTCAGTAATTTGTAATCTATTACTTTTTAAAAGTAACTACAAGAGTTCGCACTTAGCTGATGATTGGTAATATGCAAGTTTGGCATGCTGTCTCGTGAGAGAGCCCTGAGCTCATAAGATCCTCAAACCCGGGGCTCCCTCCCGTTTGCAGGGCGAGAGGGGAGTTTGAGCTCAGGTAGATCTCGAGAACCCCCCGCCCTCCTGCTGCTTGTAAAATGCTATGAGGGTATGCAGCTGGTGGAATTTGACTATGGTGCTGATTTAAGTCAATTTACTTATGTCTCATGTTTTGAACTGTGGGAGGAAACCGGAGGACCCGGGGAAAACCCACACGAGCACGGGGAGAACATGAACTCTGCACAGAAATGTCAACTGGCTGGGTAGAGGCCCGAACCAGAGGCATTCTTGCTGTGAGGCAACAGTGCTAGCCACTGGGCCACCGTGCTGCCCTATAGAGGAAAAGGGAGGAGAGGGGGTGGAAGGGGGGATTCTTCAAGAGGAAGATGACTAAAGCCTAGTTTATACTCTATGCGTCAGCTACTTTGCTTAAGTGCGCACGGTAAATATGACGTCATCACGGAGTTTCCGGATGTTTGCTTTGGGTGTGCGCGACATGATTTCGGCCAGCGGAGCGCATGGGCATTTTTGAGACTTGAGCAAACAGTCTGAGCAAACGTCTGAGTTTAGTTGAATATGAATCACTTTGAAGACAATACAGACATATTTATGATCAGTGATCATAGAGATAACCATATAATCAATAATTCTTGGCTAGAAATTGCAACAGCAGTGGGATAGGAGGAAAGTTTTTGTTAAAAGGTTTGGAAAAAAAAAAGTGGAGACCCAGGTACACAGTAACAGAATATGCTTTTCCACCACTCATAGGTTTTACACTGATGTATATATTACAATTTATTTTAAAACAATTGAATATTTACAAAACTATAATGAAGTAACAAATTATTTCTTTGATAACTGGGCAGGAATATTTGAACCAATAGGTTTACAACATGATGCCGTTTTTCTAGGCTTTATGGTGATAATGGTCAGGAATGTTGAATTACTATTGCCTTTTTAGCAAAAGTAGAGGACAGAAACTAGCCAGACAGTAATGTGTGAATTGTGGAGCGGGCTAAATAAAAACATCTGTATTATTTAGTAAGTGTACTTTTTGCTTTTATTCTTGCCATAATAAAAAATATATATTTGTAGAGAAACCCGTGTTCTCGTCATTAGTATTTTAATACACTTTAATGGGTAAAACTGTCCGAGATATGAACAAAAGCAAGTGATGCATCAAAATTTGATTTAAAAAAATCTTGAATGGTTGCAAAAATCTTTACAATCATTAAAATAATTTATAAAAATAATAAAAATAACTAGTTTAATAAACATCAATAATACAAATGATATGACGTAGTTCCTGAAACTTTCTACTTCTCTGTTTATCTGTCTGACTTTACGGTCAGTTTCTTTTGAGCGCCCCCTGTCGTTTTAAAGAATATCACAACGGCGAACGCGGCGAGTATAAAAGCAATACTCAGCGCAGGCGCGCGAAGCGGCGCCAGGCGAAAATATAAATCCAGATTTATGTAAGATGCTTTGGTTATTTATACTAAGATGGGAATCGGCTGGATTGTGCATTAGCTTGACTCTGGGCCAGCCGTGTCAATCATAAGCACGATCTCCTCTTGAAATTAGTTTATGAATTAACTTCACCTAAAGTACCCAACACTGATCATAATAAAATGTATGATGCTCATTATTAGCCTGCGTGGACTTAAATCATTGTAGTGTTAAAAAAAATTAATGTTTTGATGCTTGGAAAGCCCATTCAGTCTTTTGACTCACTTTTAAACCTTGGAATAAATAACATGTTATACAGCAGCCTGAGCCAAATGGACATTTAAAATCAGTTTATGTTTTAGCAGAGTAGATGGTGCACATCGTCTGAATAATTCCACCAATCTTGCTGAGGAAACTGTGAGATTTGGCCGCTTCCAGCAAGAAAATCTACAGCAGAAGTTGGATCTGTAAAACTGTCCTCCCCATTGGGTTGCTCTTGGCCGTTCGTTCTCTAACTGTCTGCTCTGTATCTAAATTCACAAATATTCTTCTTTCCTTTTTTTTGGACTTTTCAAAACAGTACGAAGCCTGATTGGATTTCACTTAGTGCTCTCAACACATTCATGTTCGGCTAAACACATCGGACATTAAGAAAACATTTCTAGGTTACGCTGCTCACTTACACAGACGTGGGTGATCAATGCGCACATTATGCTTCAATTTTTTTGTTTCCTGGGCAACATAAAGTGCAACTATTCACCCTCCGCTAGAGTTTAACATTTGAGATTTTTGGCCTCTGGTTACCCTCCCGCCAGCATGCCTGAGATACCTCAACACACACACACACACTCATAGATATTCAAACACAGGACATTGAATTGTAATTGAGCTGCCACAAGCCATCCGAAATACTATGTTTCTACCACACCGAGCTCATCCTACTTTGGAGTATAGATTTTTAATTGCGGCAAGACAAATAAATGGATAAATGGTGCGGTGTCTAATCCATTTGTTTGTTCAATGAAAATGACAGTTATTTAGCTCTTGAGGTGTAATGCTACTCTGCATTTGAGGTCAAATAAGCAGTTAGACTGAGCTTTGGAGAAAGTTTGCCACACAGATTGCACTAGATCAATTAAACAGCTTGTAAACTGTAACAATGGCTTCAAGTGGGTTATTGTTTTATTTGAAAGTAGCAAAAAAGAGACTCGTAAGTTTTATATGTATATATATTTTTTTAATATGTGCAGAAAGCTTTGGAAGCAAATTTTCAAAATATGAAACTACTTGGACATAAATATAAAATACAAAATTCAAAAAGGGGCGCCACGGTGGCGTAGTGAGTAGCACGTTCGCCTCACAGCAAGAAGGTCGCTGGTTCGAGCCTCGGCTGGGTCAGTTGGCATTTCTGTGTGGAGTTTGTATGTTCTCTCCGTGTTGGTGTGGGTTTCCTCCAGGTGCTCCGGTTTCCCCCACAAGTCCAAAGACATGTGGTATAGGTCAATTGGGTAGGCTAAATTGTCCGTAGTGTACGAGTGTGAATGAGTGTGTATGGATGTTTCCCAGAGATGGGTTGCGGCTGGAAGGGCATCCGCTGCGTAAAACATATGCTGGATAAGTTGGCGGTTCATTCCGCTGTGGCGACCCCAGATTAATAAAGGGACTAAGTCGAAAAGAAAATTAATGAATGAATGAGAATATTTAAAAAGTTGAAATATTGCTAAATTATTTTATTTTTATTATTTTATTTTTGTTTTATTTTGTTTTATTTTTTGTTTTATTTTTATTATTTAATTTAATTTAATTTAATTTTGTTTTATTTCATGTCATTTTTTTATTTATTTCATTTAATTTTGTTTTATTTTTTATTTTTTGTTTAATTTAATTTAATTTTGTTTTATTTCATGTCATTTCATTTTATTTCATTTTATTTTTTATTTCATTTCATTTTATTTTGTTTATGTTTTATTTTTTGTTTAATTTAATTTAATTTAAATTAATTTTGTTTTATTTCATGTTATTTTATTTTATTTTATTTTATTATTTGATTTGATTTGATTTGATTTAACAGACAAAATTGTTTTTATTTAACTGAATTGCTGTTTTTAATTAACTGAATCATTTAAAACTTAACCAGATTTACAAACTGCCCTGTTTTAACTTGTTTAAACAGCTTGTAAACTGTAACAAGGGCTTCAAGTGGGTTATTGTTTTATTTAAAAGTAGCAAAAAAGAGACTTGTAAGCTAGTTACTTGAATTTATGTCTATATATATTTTTTTTAATATGTGCAGGAAGCTTTGGAAGCAAATTTTCCATTAGAAGTCAAAATATGAAACTACTTAGACATAAATATAAAATACAGAATTCAAAAATAGTTGAAATATTGCTAAATTAAAAAAGCAATAATTTCAATACAACTCCTATTTTCATTATTTGTAATATTATATAATAAATTATTAAATATAATTTGAGGACATTGTTATTAACATTAGTTTAAAATGTGTTTTTAAAGTATGCAGTGTAAAAATGTTGGGTTCTTCACAATTCCTTCATATTGTCCTAACACAAATCGATTAGGTTAACATAATTGTTTTTACAAATCGAAGTGGATTGAACATAAAACACCTAAGTTAGGAATTGTGTTGTTTTAACCCACTTTAAATAAGTAGTTTGAACAAGCAACATAAGTCACTTTTGAGTATACTTTAACCATTTGTATTATTTAATATTATTTTGTTATTTAAACTCCTACTGAAATAAAATGTACATGCGTTGCTTTTCAACCGATTTTGAATAAAATACAAATTATATTTAAACATGATGTAATGTAATAAACAAAAACTAAAATATAAGTCTATAAAAAGTATAGCCATTTATAAAAACACTGATTAAAATGACAATAACAAATTTAATTTATGTTTACATAAACTAAAATAGTCTAATTAACAAATAAACACTGCACTATTGATGGAAAAACTAGCGTATTATAGTGTTAAAACAACATTTAGATCCTAATAATGGTTTATACATACTTTTTTGCTGCTTTTTCAAGCTACTTATTTGAAATGAGCTGAATCAGCACAATTCTTTATGTTCAAAGCAATCTTTATATTGCTTTATGTTCAATTAACTTAAATTTGTAAAAAAAAAAAATAAATCCCATAGTTATTTTTGACAATGTGCTGTATGAGCACAGAAAAAATAAAAATATTTATTTTATTTTATTATTTTTATATTATTTTGTTTTTGTCATTTGTTTTGTTTTTATTTTTATTTTATTTTATTTTTATGTTGTTTGTTTTGTTTTTAGTTTTTATTTCATTTTATTTTATTTTATATTTTGTTGTTTTTATTTATTTATTTTTTATTTTATTTTTTTTATGTCGTTTTGTTTCGTTTAGTTGCGTTTTGTTTTGTTTTGTTTTTATTTCATTTTATTTTATATTTTCTTTTCTTTTGTTTTAATTTGTTTTGTTTTGTTTTATATTTGATAATTTTATTTTATTTGAGGGAATAGACAAAAATGTAAATAATTTGAACATGTTTTTAATTAACTGAATGATTTCAAACTTAACTGGATTTACAAACTGCCCTGTTTTATAGAGGAAACCGTAACATGTGAACTAACCCGTCTGAATTGCGACTGTAAATTCCTGACGGTGATGTAAGCGAAAATTGCAGGTTTATTTGTCTAGCACTTTGTCTTGTTGAAAAGGTGGATTTAGTCTCGGCATTTTTGTTCGGTTCCCTAAAAAAAGCATTTATTTAGAAAGTAAATGTTAGGGAGAGCGTGATGAAAAGCAGCCCCCTTATATTTTTGTGTGTGTGTGTTGGACGTGGTTTGGGCAGCTGGTTTATGTGGATGTGTTTTGGGGGCCTCTATGAAGTTGTTTTTTTGTGGGGGTTTCAGGGTGGCACCGACACCAGACAGCCAGAGAGTCTGGGCTCTATCAGCGCAGACTCACCCCCAGACAGAGCACTCCAATCTGGGTTGGCGGAGCGCAGGGGGAGGCCTGGATCTCTGGCGGAGTATGGGGCCGAAAATTGAAAGGAACGTGTTGCTTTGACAGCGCGTTTGATTGATGACGCCTGGCTACTGACAGATATGCTTTAAAAAGTTTTCAGCGGTGCTCTTATACCTCTAAAAAGTCTGATTTCCACACACACACACACATAGACAAACAGACAGACAGTGTGGTCAGGTGTGAGTGAGTTATCGCCAGGATGGAGAATCAGCCTGCGTGAAGCGAACACACCTTTATTTCTCTGGAGGCTAATTATTTCTGCTGAAAAACAGAGACGGAACACAACATGGAGCGAGTGCATGCATTCCAAATGAACTAAATCAGAAATTAGCCCCGTGTAGTACATCCACAAAACCCATTTGCTCAGTGGAGTGTTGTGTCTTGAAAAGGTGTCAAAACGATTACTATTTTGAAGAGGCTTGAATAATTTCCATGATGCGTGACAATTAAAAGCGATCTCCCGTTGCTCGTTCAGGAAAGACAACAGTCAACAGCTTGTTTGAGTGTGTAGCAGCACAGACTCTCAGAAGGAGACGTCACTTCAGCCACTTTCATCCCGCAGCATTGAAAAGCATGTGAAAGATGCTTGTGTTGTAGTCAAGCATCGTGGAAAGGTGCTACGTTCAGCTTGCTTATTAGAAATGATTGCTTGACGTGCAAAGTAAAACAATATTT
>CAIGQQ010001915.1:174332-184811 GCA_903798035.1 Danio albolineatus | reverse complement strand
ACTGATACTGAGAGAGTGATTGCCTGATTGATTGTGTGTTGTACAGGTATGTCATTTACTATTTAGGAAACACAAAAACTACTGTGATGCTGTTTGGGAAAATGACAACTATATTTTTATATAAGATAAATTCATATTGTTATTATTATTATTATTATTAATACTACTATTTAAATTTATTGTGTGATATTATACATCTCATATGTATGTAAAGTGTGAGTATGTGGGGAGCATGTTTGCTCTTTCCTGCTGTCTGTTGAGAGGAGAGGCAAAAGAGAGACTCAACTGATACTGAGAGAGTGATTGCCTGATTGATTGTGTGTTGTACAGGAGAAAATAAAAGTCACCTCAGCACGACCAGATTTGTGTGCAGATTTCTTCTTTTTCAAAAATAACACAACGCAGAGAAACGACCGCTACACAAGTACATGTCAACTTACACTAACCCCAACCCTAACCCCAACCTAACATTCTACTTATAATCTAATGAGAATTAATTGCAATGTAACTTAAACTCAACAAATGGACTATCAAAATAAAGTGTGACCGTTTGTTTTTTGCGCAGGGTTTAAGATTTGGTTTAATTCAATTCAATTCAATTCACCTTTATTTGTATAGCGCTTTTACAATGTAGATTGTGTCAAAGCAGCTTCACATAGAAGGTTATAGTAAATTGGAAATGTCAGTTTAGTTATTAATGTTTGAGTTCAGTTCAGTGTTGTTTAATATTCACTACTTAGAGTTCAAACACTGAATAGTAATCCATCGGTGCGCAGCTCTAGCTGCAGTCTAGGCGCCGGAGGCTGGAGAACTCGAGGCTCGTCTGTCCTTGGAGGGTCACAGGAATCCGTCTCTTGCTTGCTACTCCGCCGAGCAGCTGCTCAGGATACAGCGAGGTCCAGGATTATGGAGCCTTGGAATCGTCTCGTCACGGGTCTTGGGTCGAATCCGTGGCGCTGCATAGTCTCTGGGGGCCTCGGGATGAGTATCCCCAGTTGGAAATAGAGAACAAAGAAAATAATTAGCGTAGCTGCAGTTCATAGTGTATAGAAAGGAGATGTGTGGAGCACATTCATGCATCATACCGCTAAGTGATGTATTGAGTGTATGCTTTACTAAAAAGATAGGTCTTTAATCTAGTTTTGAACTGTGAGAGAGTGTCTGAGCCTCGGACATTATCAGGAAGGCTATTCCAGAGTTTAGGAGCCATAAATGAGAAGGCTCGACCCCCTTTACTTGATTTTGCTATTCTGGGTACTACTAGAAGCCCTGAGTTTTGAGATCTTAAAGAGCAGGTTGGATTGTAGCGAGACAGAAGGTTGGTTAGATAAACAGGAGCTAGATTATTTAATGCTTTATAAGTAAGACGTAATATTTTAAACTCAATGCGATACTTAACAGGCAGCCAGTGTAACGAGGATAAAATTGGGGTGATATGATTATATTTTCTAGACCTGGTAAAAACACTGGCAGCTGCATTTTGTACTAGCTGAAGTTTGTTAATAGAGGAGGCTGGGCAACCAGCGAGCAGAGCATTACAGTTATCCAGCCTAGAAGTCATAAAAGCATGAATTAATGAAGTGATTTAATAATGTTTCATGCCATGCAAAGTTAAATAAAGTTAAATAGAAGTTAAAGAGACGAAAGACGCAGCGTCGTCATTATTGGCAGAAATTCCATTGAAAATACTGTGGTAAAATTACTTTCCATGTTTAAAAGACATTACTCAGAAAAATATAATTTAATGCAGTGCTTATTGTTTGGTTTGAGACCCACTTAATATTGTCTCTCAGCCAGGCAGTGAAGATCACTGGTTTATTTAAGAAATCAGATCTAAAACGCAGTGATTTCGTATGGGATCACAATTAACCGGAAGCACTGGGGCTGGCGGACTGAAATTGAAAGTCCGTGTGCATATACCCCATTGCCCCATTTCTGACCTGGTTGCCCATTTATGCCATCATTTCCCAAAGTTGCCCAGCAATATTGCTCAAAACATTGCCCAGTGTATCATCAGTATTAGTTTCAGTTTTTGTTTACTAAAATAACAATAACGTTGGCTCAAATGTTAACACAATGCATTTTGAACGAATCTTTAATATGACTTGGGAAGGACGAGTCCTCTCAGGGAGTGATTCGTTCATCCGCGCATGCGCACAGATGTGCAGGTTTCGTTCATTTTTCAAGTCTTTTAATTCATTCATCACGCGAAAGACAAAAGCCAATCATATGCATTTAGAGCTGGAAACAGATTTGATCTGTTCACCTCCCGAGTCCTCGGTCCGAGTCGTTCAACACGTGAAAGACATAGAAGCCAATCGTATGCATTTAGAGCCGGAAACAGATTTGATCCGTTCACCCCCCGAGTCCTCGGTCTGAGTCGTGTCTCTTTACATTTTGTCACGTGATGAACGAACCAGAAGACTCGAAAGGTGAACTAGTCATGGCTCCTTTCGGCTCAGACTGTGTACATTGGTTGAGATTATATGGACTGTCCGTGTGACGTGAACGAACCACTGAAATTTGAAGACATGAAGAGGTGAGCTGAGCAAAGAGGAAAATATCTTTATAGATAAAAAAGCAGGCAAACAGTGAATGATTTTCTCTTAAAGCATTCTATTTATGACTTGTTTGTAGTGTGATCAACATTTGGGCTAGTTGTACATGTGTTTGGAAGCAATTCGTAACAGTTTAATAATATATTGGCAAATTGAGCGAAATGAACGAAATTACTCGAAAAAATATTCGCTCATCTCGATGAACGAGACTTAAAGATCCGAGTCAGTAAAATGATCCGAACTTCCCATCACTATTTTTTAGATGAACTGTCCCTTTAAGAGAACAGCTCTGCGTCAGCTCTGAAATTCATAGACAGCCTTGTTGTGTGAGTGTGAATTCAATTAGTTTTAGTTTTTTTATTTATTGTGAATTATTGTGAAAATTATTTCCTTTTTTATTTCAGTTAACAAAGAAGATTTTTGACCACTGTAGTTTTAGACTTAGATTTAGTTTGCGTTAGTATAACCTTGGCTCAAATGTTAACAGAATGTTCATTTATAGATGAACCATCCCTTTAAGTGAACAGTGCGTCAGCTCTGAAATTCATAGACTGCCTTGTTGTGCCAATGTCACATTAGCTCTTCAGTATGAGTGATTTCTGTCTGGAGCGGTGCGAGTTGCCGTGTGATGTTACGAGTGAGTTGTGTCTACAGGAACAGCTGGTGTCTGGTGTCCGAGAGAGAGACTTTCCTCCGATGGGCATGAAGATCTCCATGGGCACCGACAGTTGGGCCTGCAAAAACAGAGATTATGCCATGGAGCCGGAATGTGAGGCCGGGAAAATCACTGTCTGAAAGAAAGGGAGAAGAAGCGAGATGAAGGTCTGTTGTGTTGCTGCAGTTGGCTTTGAGTCATGGTGTTTCTCAGAAGACTTTAGAGCGGAGAGGACAGGAATTTACAAGCAGACTAGGCTTTGCTAACAGGGAATCAGTCCATGACAAACCATTACGAGAGGTCAAGGGCTTGTCATCTTTAAATTGAACTGCTGGCTGGAGTTTTCGGGGACTTATCTCCAGACTTTTGTGTTTAAAATCAGTGTGATGTTATGAAATGCACAATCTATCATGAATGCTCATAACAAGCACTTGAAGGAGAAGTTTTTGAGAGTTTTGCTAATTTATGAATTTTTCTCGTGGAAAAGAAAATGAGATGTTTGGTAGAAGGCCCTCGCTGTTCTCCTTGAAGCAAGAGAGAGTAAGAGAAAAGTATTTATTTATTTATTTGTATACTTGTTTGATATTATTTTGATGTATTTATATTTAAATGTAAATAATATTTATAAAGATATTTTATATTTTATTTATTTACAATTTATTTTATTTTTAATTTGAAATGTTTTTAAATCCATAATTATTAGTATTTCCCATTTTACACAACAAATAATAACTTGACTTCTAGTTGATCATTTGTATAAGTGGCAGAAGGTAGATTTTTCAGATGAATCATCTGTTGAACTACATCCCAATCATCACAAATACTGCAGAAGACCTACTGGAACCTTCATGGACCCAAGATTCTCACAGAAATCAGTCAAGTTTGGTGAAGGAAAAATCATGGTTTGGGGTTACATTCAGTATGGGGGCGTGCGAGAGATCTGCAGAGTGGATGGCAACATCAACAGCCATTTGTGCTGCCCATTACATTACAAAACACAGGAGAGGGCAAATTCTTCAGCAGGAAAGCGCTCCTCATACTTCAGCCTCCACATCAAAGCTCCTGAAAGAAAAGAAGGTCAAGATGCTCCAGGATTGGCCAGCCCAGTCACCAGACTTGTACATTATTGAGCATGTTTGGGGTTAAATAAGGGAGGAAGCATTGAAGAGGAATCCAAAGAACTTTTTTCAACTTATTTTTATTTGATTTTACATACTCCGATCTGTTTCCCTTGTAGTTTGGACCGATGAATCAAATATATCTGATTTTTAAAGGTGGCTGATTAATTAAAGTTTAACTTTAGCTTTTATTCTTAATTTATTATTCTTTTTTTCATGTTATTATTATTATTATTATTATTATTATTATTATTATTATTATTTTGAAATGATGGTTTTTCTTTTAATGAATTGATTACATTGACTGATGTCATACTTTCTTCTCAAACATGTATTGTGTTTATTTTATTTTCATATATTTTTATGTTTGTTTATTTATTTTACATATTTTTCGGGAGCTTGTGGCACATAATGGGCAATTGTTTTGGGAATATTTTGGAGTATAGTTCATGTTTGACACATTTATTGTTTAAAAATCAAAACTTTACGTCATCATCATCCTCATCATCATGCTTTCCTATGCTCAAAATCGCTGTGACTGCAAAACTAATTGCCCTAATAATAATGACAACAGATGCTTGCTGCCTGCCTTGCCTAGTTTTGATTGCATGACCCCCTGACCCTTCCCTTTATTTGAGAGCACACGGGCCGCAGTAAATGAATGAGTGGCCGTCTCCACCAGACTGAGGTTATGAAGGATTATTGACTCAGGTTTTATAAATATTTAATGCTCACATTAAAAACTATGGCAGAGGATGGCCATTAGGCCGGCCGTAATAAAGAGGCTTTCTGTGTGATTGAGTGAGGTGAGGGCCGAGCAGGGGCCGACCAGGGGCCACTCTTTGATGAAGACACAACAGAACACGGGTGGAAGGTTCTGTCCTTGCGTTTATTTAATCCCAGGAAAAACACGTGGACTGTACGGCGACGTCGCTTTTTCAGATCAGCAGCTGCCTGCGTAATTGCTACAGCGGACTTCATGTTTTTTATGAGTGCAGAATAATTATGTATAACTCCATAAAGCTTGCATCGTTCCACATCGTAATCGAAAAATAAAACATCGGACATTAGCGAATTCCCAAAACGCATCGGATCTGCATTTGCGGGACTTTCAATGGATGCTCTGAAGGGGATGATAAATGCTCCTTCATACATTCATAATGTAACTGTGGTCATTTTTTTGTAGTTTTATTTGGTTACACAAGATTGATATACTCACAAAGAAACAGACGCAGGCTTATACGGCGTGGCAGCAACAGCGGACGTTTGCCCCGAATGGCAGTCGACCAAAAATCGATCCCTAATCTGATTGGGGGGATGTTTTATTACCTCTGATAGAATTTAGATTTTCTCTGAAGCAATTTCTCCGGCGGATAAAAGAAGCTATTTAAGGCTAGAACAGGCGATTTCATTCTGCGAGCCCGTATAAAGACTATTGTCCGGTTTGTTCATTGTGCTAATTGTAGGAGACACCGATGCAGTGTCCTCCGCAAGTAGACGCTCCAGTTATCTGGCTACAGATCGCTCGGTCCAGGCAAATAGGCACAACAGATCACATTCAAATGCTGTTCTTTGGCATATTGACACCGTAGCTATCAGTCGGGCCTGTTATCTGACTGAAGGCCTGATCTATGCCAGCGGGCGGCCGCATAATAACCTGCGAAATCAGTTATGCAGAGACTCAGCCTTCCCCTTAATTGTCCACATTGTGAGTAAGAAAACACGCGGCGAGCGCTGTTGTCTTGATGAGAAATTGACATTTTCTGACCTGCTATCCGGAGGCACTCAGAAAGACAGATAAGATACGTGGTTGTTTTAAAGCAGGGAGGTTATTCTTCGAGGACTGCGCAGATGAGTATGGATTGAAGACCATGACTATGAACTATGAAGGGTTTCAGCACCTCTTTTAAACGAGTGATAACCTTGGCCGCTGAAGGCATCGACTGTTTATTTGGAGTCAGATAGAGAGCAAACAGACACCCTGTCGACGGCGACAAAATTACGGAGGACGCACATGAGCCTGGGCTGAAAAGTTTGTTTGTTTTTTGTGCAGGGTTTAAGATTTGGTTTCATGAAGTGATTTAAAAATGTTTCGTGCCATTCAGAATCGAACTGATAATGTCTTTTGAATTAGAAATCAATTTAGTGGACATTATAAGATTATACATTTATTTGACTAAAGAGCAAAGTCTGCTTAGGCAAACATTTGATAGATAGATAGATAGATAGATAGATAGATAGATAGATAGACAGACAGACAGACAGACAGACAGACAGACAGACAGACAGACAGACAGACAGACAGACAGACAGACAGACAGACAATGCAAAACCACATTCTGCACACTTTACAAAGTCCTGTCTGCAGAGGAAGAGGATACAGGCACTTGACTGGCCTGCCTGCAGTCCCGACCTGTCTCCAATAAAGAACATATGGCGCATTTTGAAGTGCAAATTGCAACAACGAAGACCCCGTACTTTTGCCCACCTTAAAAGATGTTTGCAGGAATAATGGGACAAAATTACACCTGAAACACTTCATCACTTGGTGTCTTTAGTCCCTAAATATCTTTTAAGTGTTGTAAAAAGGAATGGCAACATTACAAAGTTGTAATGTTGCTTTACTGTTATAACTTTTTTGAAATGTGTTGCAAGAAACAAAAATTTATTTATTTTGAGAAAAAATAAAAAGCTTGAGGAACCATTAAATAATGTGCTGTTGTATTGTCTGAATTGAAATACAAGTCAATGTAAATTTAGAAATCACTACTTTTTTCATTTGCTTTTTCCAAACTGTCACAACTTTTTCTGATATAGGGTCATAGATAGATAGATAGATGGATGGATGGATGGATGGATGGATATATAGATAGATTAAACTCATTTTTTTTAATTATAATATATTTACTGTGTTAAATGGCTTTTTTGGGATCAAATTGGAAAGTTGGTATTGTCAATTTTTTATGAATTACAGTTTAATAAAAATCAATTCGATCAATGCACAATTCACCTGTGAAAAAAAAAGTTTTGACTTCTCTCTCTGAATTTTACAACTTTAATGGTTGTTCTTAGGTACAATGGCAAGAAATACATTATAAAACACACCGATACTCAGTGCATAACTGTGTTTATGAATGATTATTTGTTGAAGGCTGTGTGGTGTTCTCAAGTCATTCAAATTATAAAGAATCTAAACTTTGCTCGTTATTTATTTATTTTTTATTTTTACTTAAAATCAAACTTGTGTAGATTTTTAATTCAGGCTTCATGTTGTGAATGATTTGTGAATGATCAATACATTATGCAGAAGTAATATTCCATAATCTGTCTTTAAAAACAATTTAGGTACATTTATTACTTAAAATAGTTAATAGTTCATTCTAAACCCCAGGCAATGGGATTCTGGGAAAGGTTTTTGCTTCTATCTAATCATAATTATCTCAGAGTGAAACGTTCATTCAGATATGTTTATAAATTCACGTTTTATAAATTTTATTCTGCGTTGGTCCTAATTTGCATATTCGGGGAGTAACTGATTGGATGAAAGCAACACGTGACCTATAGATGGATATTGGAACGTTTGACCTGTTTGATACCACTTTTCTGCAAGGTAAGAATAAAGCTGTCGTCCTTACTCCAATCAACGTGTTTGACACTATTTGACACTTTTCCTCTTAGATGCTGAAAGGACTGTTTTAATGTAGTCTATATAATGTTTACCAC
Organism: Danio albolineatus; assembly: GCA_903798035.1. Lineage (NCBI taxonomy): Eukaryota > Metazoa > Chordata > Actinopteri > Cypriniformes > Danionidae > Danio > Danio albolineatus. The sequence continues at coordinate 176,757 of CAIGQQ010001915.1, read as the reverse complement.
TGTCCAAAATGAAGTCACGCGATTGGCGCGAGTTGTACTGCAGTTGACGTCATAATTGATCTCTAGTTAACCCCAAAAAAGTCTTAATCATGTGAAATAAACATGTATTGTAATATTGTACAATTTAACAGCTTATATAGTTTATATTACTTCTGTTTTGTTGTCTGAAAGACTTCGCTTAGTCAGCTAAATAGTGGCTAACGTGTCTATTTCCTGTTGTTTAACGTTCCTTCATCCATATGCCTTCTCATCTGAGCTCGCTAAAAATTGAGAATGTTCGAGATACTGTAGCTGAGGACACCCTTCTTGCGTTATTTATCTGCTTTAGGTAGGCCTACTCGTTAAAAACACTTTATATGTCATGGCTTAACATGTTGCTGGTAAGTTGAAAGTGTATATAAGTACTTTATAAAGAGTGTAGGAGTAAACGGTCAGGATCCCACCACGTCTACAAGAAACATCATTTGACTGAATATGATCATAATTTGGGAACGAAAGATATATAATGTGTATGTTTGCTATATAAATGAGTAGAATATTCAAGGAAGGAGTGTCTACCTGGATAAAGGTTGCTGCTGCTAACCTGTTTCTAAATGACACGTACAGGGTTCAACTCTAAGGATTTTTTGGTCAGTGGTTGAGATTTTTACTTGCCCTGCCAAAATTTTCACTGGCCCCACCAATAAAAGAAGTTAATAGCTACTTCCTAGCCACATATTTTAAACAATATGTCAAAAATAACATCTGTGAATCTAGAATTTAAATACTTAAAAAATATTAAAATTCTAAGTTTTATGCAAACAAAAAGAGCAGTATGGAAAATGTGCAGGTATTTTATTGCAGTTCAATGAACTGTGCATTCATTCATTTTTTTATCCCTTTATGATCATAATTTGGGAACGAAAAATATATAATGTGTATGTTTACTATATAAATGAGTAGAATATTCAAGGAAGGAGTGTCTGTCCCGGGTAAAAGTTGGTGCTGCTAACCTGTTTCTCACCTATTTTCTTTTTTTATTTTACTTTCTTACATATTACTCCTTTTCTTATATAGTTCTTCTTTAAGTTTTATCAAAATACGTTTTTAGACTACAAAGGTATGAATAAACTATTCCACTTGCAGTTTAAACTCGTTTTCCATCACTATTTGACATATTTGTCCTATTTATGTTCCATGTGTTGTCACACAGTTTGCAAATATGAGGCAATTGATTAACTTTCATTTGCCAAGCATCAAGCCTTAACTTTCCAGCATTTGGACTGCAATACTGTGTGAAACATGGGTAAAAAAAGTAGTGCTTACCCTTTTCTAAATAACAAATATGATAATAATGTTAACACAACTCTTTCATGGGCCTCAAAAAACTTTTTAGGCTAACATAGGCTAATCTCTTTACTTTAAACCTTCTGACCGCTTTCACATTTCCTAATGGAGTTTATGTTTCGCTTGTCAATTTGGACACAAGCAATTTGAGTTGAACTGATGTCAGCTACAATTTTCCGAAACTTGTTTTATAAAGTCAACTGATTTGGAGCAAAAACGCTTGTAAAATGGCATGAAAAGGTCCATTTAACTACTAAACTCGGGCTGTTTTAAAAGAAGCCACGGATCCCAGCACTGGCTGCTGCAGGTATCAGATCTGACTGGGCTCCTTTAGCCTGTAATTGCTCAACTTACATTTCAAACACTGGGCTCAACGAGGCATCCAGTTGAATCAGTTATGGAGCAGCTTCCTGATGAGACAGAGACAGTGAAGCTCGATTCTACAGTCAGCTCACTAATGACCTTCAACAAGGTTAGCACCGGCACTGTCCTCTGCGTTCACCCTCCGCGAGCACTACGTCTAATGATGCATGCATGACTGACAAACCCCATGTGGTTCTGCAGGTTGTAATTCACATCATGTGTTGATGAAGAGGTGCACCTACTCCACTAATGATGTCTTGTTAATGTTGATGGAACTGAGACTTTTTCCATTTTGCAGTTGTCACAAGTCGAGCGTCTGGATGAATCGCAGAGAGAGAGAGAGGAAAAAAAGATCTCTCCGGCTCCCTATCGAGCGAGGCCAAAACAGCGTGCACGGAGAGTCCGGCGCGAAATGGCAGTTGTTCTTCAGGGATCAATGCGTTGACCAGGAGGGCCTCCCTCCCCCTGGAGACTGTCATTTCTTCGAGGAATTCACAGAAGTGGAAGATGAAAGCCTCGTGTCATCGGCTCACCCAAAAACACCCGGCCATAAGAGTCTCAGCCAATGCCACATCAAGGCCAAGGCCAGAAAGAGAGACGAGACCGCCATCTTAGCCTGCTCTGCTTCATAACAGCTGCCATTTATACCAATCAGGTGTGACAGGCCCACAGGTTGACTTTTTTTCTTGTTAATTGTTGATGTTTTTTGTTGGTTCTGTCCTTGCCCTAAGATTTA
>CAIGQQ010001915.1:143764-174322 GCA_903798035.1 Danio albolineatus | reverse complement strand
GCAGAAATGATGAAATCCGCAAACGCGCTTCACATAACCTTGGCTTTTCCTTACTTTCAGGGTGACCTCATGGGCTCCTCCACTTGGCCGAGCTTTGTTGAGCCATCACAAAGCAAATACATTGTACATTCATCATTTCTTTCTTTCTACAGCTGCCTTTGCTTCCTGCAGCTAAAGGAAACTTGTGTGCCGACTGCCAAGAGGAAACATCCGCTTTTGGTATGAAACAGAAAGAACATTACAACATTTACAAAGCCTGAAGTGCAAAACAAAAAGAGCTCAAAACGAAAGCCTCCGATTCCAAAAAATAGATATATCAAATCAAAAAAAAAAAAAAGAAAATCATTTGCGGATTTTGGCACGACTCGGAAAATCAAAAAATTATCGAGAGAGAAGAAGTAGGTGATGATCATTTCGGCTATGCTACCGTGTCATGAGTTACTTACAAAATGAGATTTACAATATAGAACATCTTCATCTTTGTTGTCCATATATGATACAAAAACTAAATTTTCCTTTGTTTTCATTCCCTTTGAATGCTGTTAGACTCGAGGGAATAGGGTAAAATTAATGTTAAAGACAAACTGACAAAATAGTCCGAAAAAGATGAGGGGTCACAATAATTATTTTTTATTTTAGTAAAAAAATGTTTGTGCTTTTTACACCATTGATCTGAATGGAATAATGAGATTCACTGTGGTGCACGTTTGTCATTAAAACAGCAGAAAGGTTTCTCTCATGAGATTCACTGGGAAGCCTTTTTTTTCTGACATATTTTAATAAACATTAGTAACTGATGTATATTTCCATTGCAGATATTTTTTTTCATTCCTTTTTTCATTCTTGATCCCTGTAAACATGGTTGAGTTATGTGGCAAAGTCATGGTGGCAGGTAAAAATGACTTTTTTTTTTCTTTTCTTTTTTACATTCTACAAAAACAAAATTTACAACCACAATTGGATTTCCCCCCCGGGGCGGCTTGACATGCACTTTATCTACTAATATTATTACAGCCAGGTGACACAAACAATTTATTTGACTATACAACAAACAGTTTTCTTTAAAAAAAAAGTACTTTTTTCAGATAACTTAAAAATGAATATAAAAATAAAGAATGGATTTGACTGCTCCTCAAACAAACAAACGTAAATCAATGGAAAGTCTGATGACATTAAAAACAAATTCTGAAATCACAAATGAAATGCGCAGACGATACAATCTATCGGTACAAAACATCGAATGTAGGCGATTAATTCTTGGCTAAACCTTCATCGTAATTCCGGCCATCCAAAACAATACATGTGAGATCAACGAAACCAAAAACGAACCAATGGAAAGCAATTTACAAAATTCCAAAGACAATTTCAAAGATAAATACAATATTTATAATTGATATGTTACAAAAAATTCCCTTAGTGACCGCAAGTGTTTGTGTGAAAGTGTTGCAATGTATAAGACAATTTTACTCCTAACTGTAGGAATAAAACTCTGTACTAAATATTTAAGTGAATCTGGAAAATTCAAGACAAGTGTATAAATATTTAGCTACAACTTTGGCAAAATCACAAAAGTCTACAATTGTATAACCACATACAAAACACATTAGGGAGTAAGGAGCTAGAGGTATAAGGACAACTTTCTGGTACAAGAAACAGACTTCACAGTAGCCTAAGAATGCAATAGTATACAGTGCTAGCAAAAAGTTGAAAAACATTGCAGATCACACTCGCTTTACAGGAAGCTTTAGCAGTGGAAATATCTTCTTTTTTTGTTCCTTTTTTTGTCTTTTTTAACCAACAGACAGTAGCGCTTCATCTCTGTTAGTGTGCTTGTTGAAGGCAAGAGAAGAATTTTCGCAATATCAAAGTTACATTTCTACCTACAATAAGTTACAAAGTTCATTTCTGCCAAATGAACTGAGCGTTCCTCGCGCCGTTCATTCTTCCTTGCCTTTCTTTTTGATTTATAAATCATATATCTTATATTATTTCCAGTTTATTGGCTCTGTATATATTGGCCCCCTTTTATTACCACAATCAAAAAAAAAAAAAAAAAAAAGAAATAACAAAAAAGGAAAATGAATTCACATTATGAAGATGTGCAGCGGCAGCACATCGGTGAAAGAGAAACATTCTTACACATTTTTTTTGTTATCAGTGTTTTCATCAAATGGCATATCCACAATGTTTCTTCCCACACATAGCAAGAGCTAGACATAGCCAAGATTAAACCAGAAATGTTTATACAAAATAGGTACATTTTGTTCTTTTTTTTTTCTTTTCCAGATCGTGAAAATATGACAAGAGATTCAGTCAATAAAATGAAATTGTTCATGACCAAGTCGCTTGCGTTTCAATTTCCGATAAACTTTGAAACAAAGTGTCTTTTTCCAACAGAAGTGGCTGCTGATTAACTTCATGATGAATGACGACTCCGAGGAAGATCCTCCGTACAACATACTACGCTTCGTCCTCCGCGAAGAGACTGCTGCTTTACAATGGAAGGGAGTGCAATTTACATGGGGGGGACCACCAGTCCGGACATGGCTGAAAGAGAAAGAGAAACAATTTTAGCACGGGAGGTCCCGAGACGCCACACAGAAGACAAAAAAGAACACTGAAGTAAGTGTGTCACTCGCATTTCACAAAATACTCGACTCGAAAGGCGCTGGGGATGTTTGCAAAATGGAGGCTGTTGCTGTCGAGGGGGGAGGGTTCGGGAGTGATTGAGTGAAATGTGCTTCACCAACAAGACGTGCTGGAAAGACTTCACTTTTTGAAAGAGGAGCTTTCTGACATTTTGAGGAGAAAGCATCCTGGCTCCCACATGTGTGATATTTCTCTTAGCGTTTTGTTAATGGCAAACAGTGGGCCAGACTCCCAGGAGAGGGTCCCTGCTGACAGCCGAGAAACAACACGGTCACTTCTGCTAACGTCACGTAGACCCGCGGCCTCCCCTCCTCAGTCAGCAACCAGACACCCCTTGGCTTTGCCCAAATTGAAATCTTCGCCTCGCTCCCTCCTGCCATTACCGGAGCCGAGTAGACGCTGGAAAACCATTTGCATTCTTCTGTCAGCCCCTATTTGGTTCCCTTAGCGTGACATCTAAAGAAGGCCGGACTAGGTCGTCGTAGGCCCGCCCAATCGCAAAGATTGATGCACTCGCTCATTTCCGCAATTAGGTGTCTAGTGAAGTGCCAGGGGAGGGGAAAACGGGAAGAAAGCTCTTTTGCCGCTTTCAACTTATTTGTAGAGTCATGCTTGGAGTGCTTTTAAGTTTGCCAAGGCATCTGATGTTGTGGCATTCCTCATTAATTTCTGCAAACCACATATTAATAAGTAGACGCATGTAGCGGCATGAACTTTAATTTCTCAGTTCATTAGGTCTAACATTATTAATCTCGCTTGCGCACGCTATGGCTAAAACATGTTTTCAAAGCAAACAACTGGGCCTTGACGGAGAGCAAATACGAGCGCACTAAACAGCCAGAGTAAGTCTTTAATTTGCCGAACGACGCCGCCCTGCCGAGAATACGGTGAGCTCTTTCGCTCTCGCTCTTTCTTTTTATAATCACATTCAACCTGGGTTATAATCACTTCTTCTGCTGTTGAGCTCCTCTCTGGCACTGTTTTTCGACGTCGGGTGAGCGAGCAAGGCAAGGCGTTAACATTTCTGCCCTTTCAGTTCCCAACTATTGTAGGAAGCATCAATTTTTAACTCGCTACAGTATTCTGAGGACCTTGTACAGGTAAGGAGAAAGCAGGGAGATCATTACATACATTCAACTCGGCTTGAACGAGACGCTGAATAATAAAGGAGTGTCAATTTGATTTGCGCAAGATATTTCCGAATTATTGCAATCCCAGCCACTCGAGTATGCAATCTCATGAGACACTTAACTTTGCTTAATCATTAATGAAAGATAAATAAATCAATAAACACACCCACACATGCACATGCATTCCACATGCCCACATGCATAATGCGTTCTTGCACTTATCCGACCACTCATCCGTCCATCCATCCGCCCATCCACGCACGAATGCATAATTGATGCGGGCGGGAGGCCATGTTCGTTAAGCCGCGGGGATGGCGGATGGGTGGCGCTCTGGGTACCAGAGTGCAATAATGCGACCCAACAGGTGAGGCAACTGCGGGGCGTTCTAAAAGCAGGGAGTCGGCTCTCACCTTGAAGTCCATTGCCATTTGCACTGGTGCAAGAAGGAGGTGGAGATGCTTGGGGCCTGACAACTGGAGCAAAGGCGCTTTTTTGTTTCACTGCAGAGATGACATTGGCAGGTGAGAATGAGAAAATGCCGTGTGTACTGCTACAGTTTGAAGAGAGGCTGACCGAAGAGGCTGCCATGGTAGGGCTCGACGGAACTACTGCAACAAAGCAGACATAGTCACCACTCAGAGAGAGTTCACTTCTTACAGACGAAGAGTCAGAGAGCCGGGCCTCGCCTCTTTTTCAAATCATATTCATGGAATGACAACAAATCAGGGAGAAATGGTTATGAGGGAAAAATTTGGGTCATTTTTGGGGGGGACTAAAACAAACGAGCAAATCAATCAGGTAAATGGAGTTGAAATGGGATGAGAGATGTCCTGCCTTGGCCACTTTCTGGATAATAGGCGTTCTTATCGACTCTGATTGGGTCACTTTGCCGAAAACATTTTTAATAGTATTTATTTTTTTCAAGAGATTTAGAATGCTGTTTTGGTGGCCTGCTTTATAATTGCAGTTTTTTTTTTGTTTGTTTCAATCAGCTGCTTTGATTGGTCGGATTTGCTAAATGTCTCGGTTGTTCAGCCTCCAGAGTCACCCCTCCTTTTATCCAGTAGCACACATTCCCAAAAGATAACAAAACAAACCAACAAACAAACAACCAACAGAACAACAACAAAGGAGTGTCGAAAAGAAAGGGAAGCACAGGTGGGGACAGAGAGAGCGGGGAGCTCGTCATTACCTTGATACTTACTGCCGTAGGGAGAGTTCGCGGAAGAGCCGTTCAAAAAGCCCGGTGAACTAGGTACGCCCAGGTTGGGCATCCCTGTGTTGCCGTAGCCATTCATGCTGTTGCTGACAGTATTGTAGTTGGACTGCTGCGGGGTGCTGCTAGGCACGTAACCACGAGGTGACACACTGCTCGTGTTGCGACTGTAGCCCACTGTGGATAGAAAGACTTTGGTTACAAGCTGCCACGATTTGCATTATGTACAACAAATTGGAACAATTTATGAGCATGTGTATTTATTTCAAATTTCAAAATATTCATTCACGTTCCTTCGGCTTAGTCCCTGATTTATCAGCGGACTGAACTGCCAACTACTATATATGCCCTTCCAGTCACAGCCCAACATCATACTGGGTAACACGAATACACTTTGGACTGTAAAGGAACCCGGAGCGAATGACCTTCCAGCTGCAACCCAGAACTAGGAAACACCCATATACACTCAATCAGACACGTACCCTAAGGCCAATTTAGTTTACCCCATTCACCTATAGTGCATGTGTTTGGACTGTGGGGGAAACCGGAGACCCCCAGGTGAACACGGGTAGAACATGCAAACTACACAGAAATGCCAACTAGTCCAGCCGGAACTCAAACCAGCAACCTTCTTGCTGTGAGTTGACAGTGCTAAACGCTGGGCCACCGTGCCACCATGCCAATTTAAATATATTTATTTGAAAACCCTAAGCAATTTGTACTACCATCCATTTACCTTGACTATTGTTTTCTAAATGATATGTACAGTAATGTGTAGTACGACTCAATCTGTTAAAGTGGCCTCTCCACACAGCTGTGCGATGAAATTCACCTCCATGTATGTAAGGAGGATATTCAGCGTCCTAGTGTGTATTCCGGTGTGATTTTTCCCTGTCCTGACCTGAGTGGAGGCAACAATGGAACAGGTGTAAACCTATTATCAGTACACTGGCTAAATGCAGTGTGTGAGATAGCGCTGCGTGTTCTGGCAGGCTGGCAGCGGAGAAATGGCGACAGGGTCAGGCACCTCCTGGGATCTATGCTATACACAGCCAGGAGAGATAAAGCTGCAGCCGGCCTGTGCCATGATTCATGCTGCTAGCAGATTGCTAATGTTCACTAATCGTTGAAAGTGTTTTCTACCTACGTATATAACTCATTTTGTTATTCGAGGATGAATAACTAAAGTGTTTAGCAGGTTCTTTAGCCAGGCCATGCTGGTTAGGCAAGTCTGTTTGGATCATTTTGGAGGGGTTTTGGACACCGGTCAGTGTGAGAGATTTCTTTTTGGCACTTAGTTTATTGTAATTAACATGCTAAATTCCATTTGTCTCTGCATACCTTGTGAGGTCTCTGACACATTGACAGCAAGCTGACTGCTGAATGAGTTGACTCCCATCATTCCACCGTGAGAGGCTGTGTTAGCAAGGGACGGGATCTGGTTGTGGTTACGTGGCACACTGTACAAAGCCTCTGCGATATCTGCGGCCCTCTTCAGGATGATCTCCTACCACACAGAAAGAGACAAACAGGAGAGTTATTGGTACAGTATCAAATGTATTCCTTGGGCCTCGTTCTTGAACATGCAGTTTAGCGAAAATGGAACATTTATAAAACACACACATATATATACAGACACATAAATATGTATTTTCTCTGTAGGTAAAAGTACATGACAGCACGTTTGCGTCTGTTTCACAATAGTTGGATTGCAATGTCTTCACCTCTGTGCTACTCGGCTAGGGGAAAATAATGTAATGGATCATTTCTTCTGAATATGTATTAGACCTCTCAAGCATAGCTGGACCGCTCTGTGGAATATATTCTAGAAGTGCACCTTTTAGGGCCAAGTTCAAGGTTATCCTCCCATTTAAATAAGCCTGTATATGGCTGTGTGCATGTGTTTTGAGTGATTAACTCGTCACTTTGCACCAAGAGTCGCAGCCATGAATGAAATTGTGAAGAAGGGAGAAAGAAAAAAGCTTTCACCCAGCTACAGTACAAAGGCCCCCAGCAAGCTTTGAAACATACAGGAATGTTGCAAAAGGAGACGAATGCTGATTTAATTACCGCCACCATGCAAAGGAGAGGAAAGCAAAGGTGCTTCATTAGCATGAGTTTGTACCTGGTTGTTGTGTGGCATCCCGTACAGCGCTTCCACAAGGTCAGCGGCTCTCTTTAGCAACACCTCCTGCAATATGCACCCAGAATGCAACATAATCAGTCATAAAGACATATAAACACCATCAGCCAGTGCATTGCACATGAACAATAAGCGTGCATGTGAGTCTAGGTAAATTATAAGCCTTTTATCTCTAGTTGGGGAAAGAATACACAAGCTGACGAGTGGAAATAAACCGTTTTTTAATTATATTTTATTGAATGCATTCTTTTATTTCTTAGTCACATTTCATTTGACTTAGTTAGACTAGTGAAGTGATGTGTAACTTAAGCTAAATGAGTCAACATAAGGCCCTGTGTGTGTTAAACAAACAAACACTAGCACGCGGCACAGAGTCAAACAGAGACGCCACGTTCGGCTGCTAATTCCACGCACTTTAGCTCAGAAGAACAATGAGTCATTTTCCATATCTTAATTAAACTGGCAGAGTCCTCAAAGACAACATCTCACCCCTAATTCCTGCCCCAAATTTGCAGAAGAGTTCAATGCCCATTCCTCTTTCTTCAGGACAATAAAGTGAATTAGCTCGGGTTAATCTAGTTCTTTCATAATGACATTAGGAAATTTTTCAATTAACCCTCTTTCTCTGGCTGTTGTAAAGGACTTCATAAACGACTTCCTCTCCAGAGCAGGCTGAGAGGCTGTGCCCTGGGACACGGAAGCAGGGAACTCTTGCTTATCCCTGGCTGCAAGCTTTCCAACACTTATAACACAACAAGGATTAACCTGCCGCTTATTTTCCCTTCAAAAATCACACCTAAGCTGCCAATAAGGGGCATACGGTCATGTCTCCGAAGCACTTTATATGGGCTGCTCGCTTATTTCCCTCACTGAACGAATATACAAGAGTTGTTTTTTGAGTAACAACATATTATCGCTCCTTTTTTTTTGTAAGATTTGCTGACTTATCATTTTGCAAGTCCACATTCACTGCGTTGTCCTTGCGTAGAGTAACTTCATCATGGCTCGATGGCTATTTCATTCCCATGCACAAGCGCCATGTTGGATCTGTATGTATCAAGATTAATAGCAGGCCGGTGCGTTTTATAAAGACGCATTGCAAACCTGAGTCTAAACAGATGACTGGTTCTTCAAATGGGCATTTAGGTCTGAAATTGGGGGGCTCTGTTTCATGTCGCATGCATCTAGTTTGCATACAAATAAAGAATTACACTTGTCGTTCGGCAGGTAGCGTCAATGAAAGGCCCAGCTGTCCTACTCTGACTCTCAGCTCTCTCTCTAACCAAGATTAAGTGTTTTTCTGAGCCGCTAATAATTACTCATCATCTCAGTCATCATACCACAAGACGTCTTACATGCCTCCCAATTTCACCCAACGATTATCGCAATTAACGTCGCCGAACCTCGCCCCAGCCGACACCTACTTGAACTTCTCGTCCATATTGCGACAAGATGTAAGGATAGTTTAAGAAAAGGATCTCAAATCTGTCAATTGCTGCACGGTGCAATTGCTAATGAACCGGATTTAAAGGCGCACATTGAAGTGCGTGTCAAATGTGTCAGCCAATCAGCAAGGAGGATGTGAATGAGTTTGTTTTGTTCCAGCATGCCCCTCTCATCCATGTGGCCTCATGCTGAGAATATGATTAGCGGTGAGCGGTGTTCGAAAAGCATTTCCATGTAAATTTCAGAGCGGCGGCGTTAAGTGTAATTGACTCCCCTTCTTTTTTTTTTCGCATCGACACAAGACTCCAGGTTAGACCGGGAACTATTTAAGCCCGAAACGATCCCAGGGCTTGTTTCGTGACAAATGCGAGGGCTTATTATTACAAGAGCTCATTGTTCCGCCGGTGGACGAGAATCGTTTAAACGGGAAACTTGTTATTATCACTCTTGAATATTGTGAGTGGTATATATCACCACTGTTAAAGAAGCCAAGTGAGGTGAGGGGCTGGAGGTGCTAATGTCATTATAAAAGTGTAAAGCAATTATTCTGTTAGTTCTTGCCTGAGGTGATGAATACATTCAGAAGTGCGGGGCCAATACGTGTAGCTACCTCGCAAAAGCCGAGAGAGAGAAGATGAATTTTAATGCATGGGTAATTGCTCAACATGAATGCATTTCTAATAATTTTCCTTGTATATTAGATTGAACGGGAAGCGGAATAGATTGGTGTTTGCGAGCTGAAACAGGACGCCGAGGCTAATGGAACTGATGAATGCGACAATACTACTGACAGGTTACCACTATATGATTCGTGATAAAGATTATTTGATGGCACGTAAGTGAATGTATAGGGCCTGATCGGATTTTCATTTTAGTGTTTGTCTTGGTTTTATATCGAGACAAATGGATGACACTGATTTCAAACAAGGACTTAAAAGAAAGAGGATTGGAAGGTCCCTTTAGCAATCTCCTGCCTCATCACATGAGTGACTTCACATATTGCTTTTTACTCTCTCTTGCCGTCTTCGTATATAAACGCGTTTGCCACTTGCCCCTCCTCTTAGATCAAGCAGCAAATTCTGATTTGATCTAAAATTAGGGAGGTAAACTGCAATTTTGAGCAGCTTGTAGTCTGAATATGTTATGGATTTCAACGGATTGCTGTCCTGCTATGGTCCTCCATTAGAACTTGTGCATTTCGAATTCCTGGCTAAAAATAAGAACGACGTAAAAAAAAAAATCTATATCAGGGGCGTATTATCAACTCTACAGCAGAGTCGAGCGGTTGAGCACGAGTATGACGGCTTTACCCTATTGCTAACCCACTGTGTGTACATCCCTCCCCCCCGAAAGCTCTTATTACGACAGTCTGTCTCCTGCCCGTAACATCTAATGCAGCCGCTCCTCCCAGACGCTCTGCCTCTTATTGAGAATATGTGTAAGGGTCAATTGCTGCTTTGCGTGGAGCTGGCTGTGACCCTCGAATGCGATAGAGGTGCAGACGGCTGCGGTAACTATGATGAATCACTTGGCACTTTCATTTACATGCTGCTGAACTCACATTTGGGTCCATTAGAAGCCAAAATCAAATATTTATGTTGTTTATTGGAACTGCTCTGGTGTGATGGCCCTGTGTTGAGGGTTTACCTGAATTTGAAATGAGTGAAATCGCATGCACTTGAGAGAGAGAAAAAGCTGTTTTCATTACAGTTTTGTTATTTATGCTGCTGTTTTTCTTTGTGATATAATACTAAACCTTCTTTGATGTTGGCCACATAACTATAAATGAATATCGAAAGATAATAAAATATATATATTATGTCAGACTTCTGCAAAATATAAAATAAAAAAATGGTTTTAAAAATGCTTGGTGTTAGGCAGGCTTTTTTTTTTTTTAATATAATGGATAGTTTAAAGCATTTACTGGAATGAGTTTCCTGTCCAGATATTGGCCTCCACAGAGACAGAGAGCCAAGTGTAATTGAAACACATCATGTGGCGCAGGGCAGAGTCTCACAAATTCTTAGTTTGGTGCGTGTCTGTGGGACGCTAGCGCTGAGACCATGCCGTTTCAGAGCTGTTCAGTGCAAGTTAATGATAGCGGCTGCTCTCATGCTGGGCTTTAATAGATATTTGTATGATATCTGTTATTAGGCCTCCGTGGTGGTCAACCCGCGCCGAGCACCCACGAACAGGGTACAAAATAATCTCTTAACATATTATTAAGAAAAGCCCTCGGCGTCGCACTGCTCTCAGATGGGAAATTAGCACGTTTTCTATTAGCCAGGCACAAGTCATAGATCCTATCAAAGCCAAATGAGCAGAAAAAAGGGACAAATCAAAGAATAGGAAATAGAAAAGGTCCGACTGGAATGCTTTGTCTTTCATGTCACACATCAAAACAACAGAACTGTGATACGTGTCGACCACATGGGAACCGCAGGCAAACTGCATGATTTGTGGAATTTAGGCGGGGGAAAAAATAAATAAATGGAGCTAAAAAGCCCAGAAAGAGGGCTCGCCCATATTAACGTGTGCAAAACTCATTTATTAACCTGCTAAGACAAGGACTTTTAACGGGGAAGCTCTGTAAACAAAAGATTAAACTGGATCTAGCTTTGGAAAATGAAAGGAAAACAAGACCAAAATAATCACACATCTGAAAAAGGCCTCCGCTTAGATTACAATCGCCACTGCCTACTGGGGTGGAAAAACACTTAATTGAACCATTTCGATGGGCTGAAAGTTTGCGCGATTCCAGCGGAATCCAAACACGCCGGATTGCATAGTGATGACTTGCCAAAAGCGATTGTATGCGTTTACTCATCTAGCCAGTGAATTGTTTCCCCATTTTGACATTTCTATGATAAATAGCTGCTTTACACAAGCACACACACACGATCACTGACCTTGGGCAACCTCTCCGGATCACCTGGATGTCTGGGAATGACCTTCTGGAGTCTCTGGAAGCCGTAGTCAATAGTTGGTTCGTTCAGTGCTAAACCGCAAAAAAAACGAGAAAAGCCACGGGTTAGCATCCTGCCCAGGCAAAACAAATGAAGAGATTTGTGTTTTCATATGCACCGTCATAAATGTTATTACATTCGCTCCTGCACCCGTCATGCATTTCATTCCAAATAGGTTTGAGCATTTGAATAAAAGGTAATAACATGGGGTGAAATACTCCCAAGTAGAGCAACATCTATCACCTCTCCTATTTGGAATAAAATGGAGCCTATAATTGATCAGATAAATTTAAAGAAGTTAGCGGATGCATTATGAATGAAACAGTCATGGCGATACAAACATACACGCTCGATTGCGACTGTCAACCCTGCGAAGTCTGCATCAGTCCCACTTCCTGAAGCACCCGCTGGATTTATGGGCAACGGGCAATGATGACATATGTCTAGCTATTGCAACCCTTCAGATTTATCCCTCTTTCTCGCACTCTCTCCGCCATCGTGCGCTAAAGCAAAGCAGGCAGGAGGAACACTTCATCTTATGGAGCTTTAATAATCTGTGAATGGTTGACTACAAACTGATGTAGGGCGCTATCATTTCACAGCTGTGCCGGGGCTGGCCTCATGAAATTGCTGGCCACAAATAGTAATTAATCTTTTCTTTCACACACACACACACATACGCCGCGCACACACACACACATGTTCCCTCCCTCTCAAATTGGAATTTTGAGTATGAAGTGCTCCGGTTATAAATCAGACAGAGCTGCTCCCTATACAAGTGCATGAATCATAATCTCAACTTTCTGCTACTGCATGCATTGTGTTTAACAAGCTTTAGAAGAGCGCATGGAGGTCTATTACAGACACGCTGGACTTTAAGCATGTGAAACAAATAGGGACACCAGGACATGATGTTACACGCTGGGGTGTAAATTTAAAGTTTATTTTATATTGTCTTAAATTGTATACATGAAGACAGTGTGAGTGTTATTTGGATATGTGCTCATGCAAATGTCTTCTATGCATGTTTAATTACACCACCTCCCCCTATTAATTTAGATGTCACAATAAATAAAACAAGATTTAACAATAGTTCCAATTTATGTGGCTAATTAGTACTCTAACGCTTTCCATTCACTTTGAATGGGTGACATCTAGTGTTGCCAAACTGAATTGAGGATCCGTCAGTGGTGCTTCAGTGAAGTTGGAAATTTTTCAACTTTTCAAGCGCCAATGGAAGCGTCAACCAATCAGATCACTTTATGCAAATATTCCAGCTCAAACTAACCAGTTGTGGTCTAATTTCATTGGCTGATAACAAGCTTCAGACACGCCCTCCGTCAAGCATTGACTCTGAATCCCCATGTGAATCGGGCGTAATGATCTAGTCCCTAAATATGGTTTCCATCTCTATGTGTTTATTGTGGATGACACTGTGGCGCAGTGGGTAAAGCTGTTGCCTCACAGCAAGAAGGTCGCTGGTTTGAGCCCCAGCTGGGTCAGTTGGCATTTCTGTGTGGAGTTTGAATGTTCTACCAGTGTTGGTGTGGGTTTGCTCCAGTTTGCCCCACAGTCCAAACACATGTGCTATAGGTAAATTAGGAAAGCTAAATTTGCCGTAGTGTATGTGTGTATGTCCTGGTCCTATAAATGGGCTAACAACTCACCTCATAAAAACTAGATGTTACGAAACACCAATATAGTGCGGCTATAATATCAACTTCGATATAAATAGCCCTGGGAGTGAGTAAGTATGTGTTTATTATATATGTCTTTAGAGGCTGGGACCCATTGACTTCCACTGTAGTTACCTACTATGGAAGTGATTGGTCCCAGCAACTAATTCTTCTCTTAATATCTTAATTTACTTTTAGGGCGAACTATTTCTTTATGCTATTTTTGCGCATTAAAAGTTATTTAATTCTGTCACTATCATTAAGAAACAATATTTTCCCTATAAGAATGCTTTCCAGTAAGTTTCCTGAACAAAACTATCATTGATCACCAATAAATATAACCCTGACCTCAAAATTACACAAAAAAATAAAAATAAATAAATTGTTGTTTGTACAAACTATTCTTTAAAATGAAACAACAGAATTATTGCGATTTTGTTGGGACAACTTAATTTTTTATGTTCAATCTACTTACATTTGTTAAATCTATTAAGTTGACTTGCTCGATTTGTGTTGAGACAATATAAATGAATTGTGTGGAATCTTGCATTTTTTCTACAGTGTACAGTATATTAGTTGAGCCTACGTAAAAATTAAGCTTAAAAGAGACACACTGACTTTAAGAAGAAAGCCGTGACGGATAGAAGGAGCTGAAGATGCGAGCAGAACATCAGCAGAAAAGACTTATCAGACATGAATGTAGATGTCGCTGTCAGTGACGAGTCCGTATGAATCAATGCGCTTTTTCTTTTGAGAGATCAAATCTGTCTGTTCCCCTTACTCAGCACGCTGTTTGCTGCTGAACTCTGCTCTGATGGAAACTGCGAGAAACGAGCTAAAGCGGAGAATGAGAGATGACAGCCAGAGAGGAGAAGATGAGCATATTAGACAGGAACTTCCTGGAAATAATTGGGTGACTTTATGATGAAGTGCTACAATTACATCTAAGTGTAGTAGGGGGCGGCAATCCAATCAATCCAATCTGATCAATATCAAACGCTGCTTGTGTTTTGGCGCACACGTGTCATGGTGTGACAGCAGTGATGCTATTTGACATGCCATCTTGCATGGCTGAAGACAAAGTAGCGTGCAGGAATCTGAAGTAAGATGTCGGCTTGTTAATAAAGCATTGATCGGGCGTATTGATTTTACATGACATGGCTTTCACAAGGATGTAGCTCTCTCTTGCACACCTTCACCTCCCCCTTCCTACCCTCCACCTTCCTGAGATGGCAGGGCGGATGTAAATGTTTGTATTACAGCACTTCATTATGCCTGGATTTGCCCATAAGAGGGTATCCATCATTTTAGCCTGTCTCAATTTTTTATGTCTGGAGTCTGGAACTACACAAATGGATCATGGACTTTGACACTGGCCCTTCAGGATGTGTATTTGCCCTGGGACGTATAATAAAAGCACCCGTGACATTAAATATGGCCCGAAAGCGGCAGATTTACGGCCGTTCTGATGGCACTTTCACACAGCACAGCCCCAAGCAGCAACATGTTGTTCTGTGCTCTGACATTGAGGCTTTGCTGATGAAGGAATGTGTGCGGTTTGATAAATGTATCGGAACAGTGGGCGCTAAACGCTCTTCAGTTATTGATCTGATGCTAATGCAGTAAAAGAGGTCAGTGAGACCTTCATTAGCGCAAGACAGTCCCTCACCTCGGAGATCCTCCACCTCAAACACACTAGGAATTATTAACTACAGCTGAGCGAAAAATCTCAGGGAAAACAAGTCATTCATAGTTTCTAGCAGAAACATTAATACAATAAAATTCTTGATTTGAGAAATATATCCATACTTGCAGAAATATTTTGATATTTGACCAAATGTTTGTACTTTTTTAATATTAAATGTATTAAAATGCAGTGAAATGAAATGCCTAATGCAGGGAATTAAATGCCTAAACAATGCTAGTGATTTATTTTTATTTTTTGGGGGGTGGACGTTTGTTTGTTACTTACTGACCCAAATAATAATATATCCACAACGATGATACTCTGAATTGTATGGTTCATGTGAAGGCTGATTTATACTTCTACATCAAGTGATCGGCGTGACCCACGGCCTGCCTTACGCGTACTGTAGCATTTATACTTGTGCGTGCTGTTTGTGTTGCTCTGCAATAACACTTCCGAAATGCTAGATGGCAGTAGATTTTAGGGTTCTTCTGTGACGTGTTTTTTTGCAGGCGTTTTGTTTTTTCTGAACGCTACGGGTGCATCCCGAATCGCATATTTATGCACAATTCTACGCCATTTTGTAGTATAAATAGTGCGTTCACACTGAAATTCTAAAAAGCACTTTAAATACCCAAATGATGCTCTTATTCAACCAGTAAAATTAAGTGTGGAACATTGGAAACTCTGGACGGTTGCTGCTTTGCTCATGTAGTTGAAGGGGAGGAGCTTTCGGGCGCACGTGTTGGATTATTTATTTTGAATTGTGAAAGCTAAATTCTCCTACGAGAGTGATAAAACCACCTCCCGATGGTAAATGCGGTTATACTCATGGCGGGTATTATTTGGTAGTTTTGTCATTTATTTAACTAATTTGGCAACCGTTAAACATCATCTAGGAAACTGTTTGAATTTCCGCTTCGTTAAAAAATTCATTAGTGTTTCATTTGGGACGACACTACATACATATACTATGCTGTTGAGTAAAACTTGCTCATTCAGAGGCAGGAACTGGCGAACGTGCAACAATATTTATCATAAGGTAAACACAAAGCAGCAGTTTCCATCTTGAGCTGCATCATTAGACTCGACACTTGTAAACACTCGCTCCAACGTGTTCACGCAGCTCTCGTTCCCACCCACACTGGTCACAGCTACCATTCCGACAAATCGCAGAGCTTGCGTTATGCGTCGTTGTGACATGTAGTTACATGTCACACGTCAGCTACAGTGAGGGCTATGCGACCATGTGAAGGCTGCGCCAGAGCATATCTGTAAGTATAAAGCAGCCTTGTATCGGATTTTTTTTTCACCTAAGTAAAAATCAAATATCTCATCACTTAGAAAAGTAAGAAGGTATCATTTATATCCTTTACAAATGGTGTCTTGGCATATGCTACTAATAACTGTAGTACCCATGATATTTTATTGGTTACCATGGTAAAAAAAAAAATAATGAGACTACTATTGCGATTACAAACAGATAAAATTGATAAAAATGACAGAAAAGTGAATGGAACGAGAAACAGATGTGGTTTTGGTGCGTGTGTGTGTGTGTGTGGCAATATTAATGCTACCGAGCCAGCTGGGAAATATGGAGAACAGATTGAGCAATAACAGTTTAAATCCAGACAGACTTCTGCAAGCATCTTGCTTTCTCCTTCACTCTCATGTCACTGAACTATAAAATTCATTCTCAACATGCACGTTCTCTGTCTCTCTTTCAGCCCAGGCCTGAGGCTAAGCCCCTCCCACTGGCCTTTGAGCCAGCCCCCAGCCCCGGGCTCGGCCAATCAATAGCACTTTCCTGTTTTAGAGCTGGGTAATTATGAGGTGGGGAGAGTAGGTGACCTTTCACCTGTTCCGCATTACTTTGCTGATATTAAGATAAATTGCCCGATTTTGGGTAAACATATGCTGCAATTCAGGCTGTCAGCGCTGGTTTGCTCAGGGATAATTTGTATTGATCTCTCCGTTTCTTCCCAATTCTGCTTACTGACCTCACGGATAATGAGAGAGAGAGTGTGTGTGTGTGTGTGTGTAAGTGCTGGATATGGCTGTAGTCACCACTGCATGAGTATCTGGAAGCCTGGCGTTTGTCAGTGGTGGAGTGTTTTGCTTACGTCTTCATTTGTCATCCATTTTCTGTTTGTTTGTTCTATCCATCCGGAATGGAGAGAAAGGGGGGGCGCACGCCGTTTAGCACTCAAGCATAACTGAGCACGTTAAATCAAATCAGGCTCACGTCTCGTACGGGACCGTTATGAATTATGGAGTCGCCCGTATAAAAGGGAAATGTGCTTGCTAATGAGCTAGCATGCTTTTCGGGCCTCCGTCGAAGGGAAAGTGAATGAACAGAAGGGTTTGCATTTGATGGATGACAAATCTAAAGCTCCTTGGGCTGGTCATCATGTTTAGTTGTTTTTTTTCACCCCTCATTTGTAAAAGAGAATGTTAAGCACAATCTGCCAGGGACTTAACGTAAAACAGCCTTGATTTTACATCCAGATAGAGTCTGTGTGTGTCTACATGTCGCCTGCTCTTGTGTACCATATGTGTGTGTGCGAGCGTGTCTCAGTATATTTCAAGACTGAGTGTTTTGACCTTGTTCTCACAGACTGTATATATTGTCATTCTTCAAAGCTGACACGCTAGAGTGCGGCAGATACTAAACTGTGACACGTTTTTATTTAGCAATAAGAGAAGCGTCCCATAGTAACATCACAGTGAAGTGACACCATAGCCATCAATCACTATACAAAGCAGCTTTGTGGATTGGCTAAGTTAAGGAATGAAGAAAACTTACTTGATAAACTATGGAAAAACAAAAAGTGTACATTCGCATTAGTCCTGCAGAAATATAAGCTTACGCAGAAGCCAGAAAGTTTTTAAATTTAGGGCCGATTATAGAATTATCTAGAAAATGTTATGTAAATTGTATGTAAATGTTATGTAAGTCTTATTCATTTTGAAGATTTTGGTGTCAGTTGTTCTGAGTAATTGTTTGACCGCTAGGATTCATAAAATGTATTATTAAATTTAATTAAATATTTAAATTATCATCTGTATTTGTTGATTGATGACATGTTTAAATATAATTCACATTAAAAAATACATAAAACAACAATTATATGCGTAGTATGCACAGGTCTACTTCAAATTCGACTTCAATTCATTTGATTTGGTTAATAACACTGCTTGCATTCCAGACGTCCATTATATCCCGTGATGATGATGATAAGTGTGTATCTTTGGCTCTGATAATGAATGGCTTTCTGGCTGTTGCTCTCTATTACTTTGTCTAATTATCCTTAACTGCTGCGAGCTTATCTCTGCCCCACCTCCACCATCAAGAACCACTTTTCCACTTTTTTTTTTGTACTTGTACAAACACAAATCCAAAAGGAGGAACGCATGATATTTTAAAATGGAGAGATCTTGGATAGTTCTGCCCACCTCTGAATTGTGACAGTTTTCTAAGGGAACAGAGAATGGCTGCTGTTAACACGCTCAATGAAAATAAAAGCGTAGAAAGGAAATGTCTTTTAACAAGGATTGCCCATTGTTCCACAACTGAGCTATAGACATGCAAGAAATGGAAAAAAATGAAAGAGGGAAAGCTTCAAAGGGCAAAGAGAGTTTTTGAGTTTAATGCGGCATAATAAAAACAGGAAAACATTCATTTGTTCCAGCACAGCTGCTGGATTTCACTCTAAATGAGGTCAATTTTCATTGCAATTACGATCATCTTTCTGCAACTGCACAACCAAGAGACGTACTGTATAATAATTCAGTAAATTTTACTTGATTAAAAACAGACTACCTTTTAAAATGTGAATTTCTCAGAACAGGCTTGAAATATAATCTAAGTGAAGGGACTATTTTCTGTTAACGAGAGAGACATGCTGACCATTAAGACTCATACAATGTAAAAAAAAAGTTAAGCATTCTGCCTTAAACGTTGTAGTTAAATCAAATTAACTTTTCTATTTCTCTCAACTTTGAATCAAACAGACTAAAATATTAAGTTAAACTTAATTAAATTTAGTTGAAACCTGATTATCTTATTAAAATAAGTTAAAGAAGCAAAAATGTTTGTTGTATTGACTTTTTGCCATTATTTTTTAACAGTGTAGATGCGTTTCACTAGATAAACGTGTATATATATATATGATATGTATTTATTTTTTTACAAAGCGGAGAGCCATCACCAACTCGAGCTATGTGCTGCGCTAAACTCTAAAGCACTCACTGTGTTTCTTTGATAGGTTAGATAGGTGCTAACACTGCTGATTCTCAGCATTAAAGTAGAAAAGAATGCATAATGGACAACTAAACTTGGAGAAATTAGCTGATGGCTGACTAGTTTTGTACTATTACAGTGCTTTGAATTTCAAGCCTGATTTGAGCAAGAAAAAGTGAAAACTAGGAAAGAAAAGGGGGGAAAAGTGTGGGTTTCGGAGAACAGAGAGAGCCGGAGCTCTTCGACGTGGTGCTAACTTCTTCATTTTATTGCCAGCTGTCTCCGAGGAAGCTATTTCATCTCCGAGAAATTCAGATACTCCGGAAATTAAAATTTCAAAGATCTGCGGCGTGAAAAAAAAAGAGTGTGGGAGAAAAAAAATCAATGGAGGCAGATCAATGCTCATAGAAATTTCATGAACTTTGAACCGATACAGGCATGATGATGAGAAAGAGAGAGAGAAGGGGGGCCGCTCAAGCCACCGATAAAGTGTCGACAGGACAAGAGAAGCCCGGTCTCACCATCTAGGCCGTTCATATTTTATTTCCCTGACAGAAATTACGTTTCAAGTCTATTCCTGTAACAAGGAAGGTTAAAAAAGACCCCCACCCCTCTCCATTTCTCTTTTTCTCCTCCTTTTGTCAGCATTCTCCATCCACGTGACTCGCTTCCGTAGGATCTGACTCAGATGCATCGCTTTAAGTGCTTGCCGATATCAAATCGAATTGGGACGATCGCAGACGCAAATTAATATTGTAAAATGAAGATCAATACATGGATGAAGGGAGGCAAAAAAAATCGATGAGCGCTAAATTATTGCTGCATTTCGTCCTCACTTGAGATGAGTTGTGTTTTCCTCTGCCGGTCAATACTTTGCGGCTTCTCTCATTAATCTATAAATAAATTTGGCGATGAATGTGGCACAGGCAGGTTAGGTTCAGGTCAAAGGGCTGCAAAAGGGAAGATGTTTGGGAACCATGGAGCACCCCATCCATCAGGACGGGTGCTAGCTACTGGAGCATGACTAATTTCTCTGACTTAGTGAGGACAAACCTATTTAAAGCTGCCAGAGGTAAAAAAAAAAATGGACCAAGCCAAAATAGCAACCAGCAGGGCCAATTATACCCAAATCACCCCAGTGCTACTCTCTTTAAGGAGAGAGGGTTCATTCGACCCTTCCAGCACATGCAGAGGTTGACTGAATCTTTTTTGGACCGCTGCTTATTATAGAGTTGTAGCTTGTCACAATATTGCGTTAAAATATCACCACAATCCCCAATGGTGTGACATTGCTCACAATAATGGCGCGCTCCTCTCTGAAGTAATAATATTTCTCAAAGAACTGTCTGAGAAGAAAAATTCTCATCTGCTGAGAAGGACTCATTTCTTGGTTCTAGTTATTAGCGAGCAGTTCCCCAGTACACTTGTATCATTAGACAAGAGTGCAGTGGCGAGTGGCCAAGGGTTTTTCTCCATTCGTGTTCTCCATAGGCATTCCCATTGAAAGGTGTAAAATAAGATTAAAAGATAAGTTTTATAATGTATATGATGTCGAACTTTATAATCCTGGACAAACGTCTTCCAAACAGGTGCATGAAAAAGGTTTCTTTTTAATTCATGGGTGTGTTTATTCACTCACAAACCCTTGGAAAATTAACTGCGTTTGAAAACGAATGGATTTACTTTATTACAAGCTTTTTCGAGCACTCTTTGAATCGTGTAAGACAGCTTGTTGAACTTGATGTAGTGAACATAATGGAGACGAATAGAGGAAAACAACTCCTGGAGTGCGTTCAAACACCTATGTTTACATTTCCTCCCTGCTACTGATTACTTCTGCTACCGAGTGTGTGTGTGTGTGTTTGCATATGTGTGTGTCTGCTGTCCTATCAGATACAGCTCGTGCTCGGCGAGGCCAAAGGCAGTGGGTGGGGACGAGTGTCTGATGGACAGATAGCCCAGTGCAAACTGCTAGCTGATAATTCGCTGATATGCTGTTTCATGTGCCAGCGTTTAGATTTGTTTACCATCTTTCCTGTTTCTATCCGCCCCCTCCCCATCTGCTTACAAAGACCCCACTAGAAGATTGTCCCAGTAATGGACTTCCTCGACAAGTGGACGGTTCTTTTGAAGTAGACAAGAGCGGAAGTACTGAAGGGAGATGATCAGGGATAAAAATCCACTCTTCACAATTTTAAACACTTGCGTCAGAGGTTAATTGCCTCTAAATGTCAGTAATTAGTCTAATGAAGACCTGCGTTTGGTTCCAGTGCATGCATGCCAGGATCTAGATGGGCATCTTTAACGCAGCAGCGGGCCAAGTGAGTGAAGGGGCGAGATGACCCCTTTGTCCTTTTGTGCTATGATAAATGACCGTCTCCTCCTCTGTGCGTTTTGTCAGTTTCAGCGCAGTTGAGTCGATACCTTCACCTTGACAAGGAAACTTTGTGATTTATCAGGGCCGCCGGCCAATCAACAGGCCGGGAGCTCGGAGCCCTTGGAGAGCCTTGAGAGCATGCTGTGGTCAAAGTCTCGGGGAGCTGAATGGGGCGAAGTTGTCACCGGCGTGATAGACAAATGAGTCTCGTTAGAAGTGGCCAAAAAAGCAGGGAGGGGTCTTGAGATTGAGAGGGAAAAAGCGAGGAATAGGAAGCAAAAAAAAAAATGCTTGACTCATACTAATAACAGAAAGAGTCCAGAGTGGTCGCGGCGGGTTAAAAGATGAAGCACCCTGTCACGCCGCAGGTTTGGAAATTAGCAAATAATGTTCCCGAGTGCTGATAAATGTGTGACGGGCCTCCCTCGCAAATCATTTTTTACCATTTTGATGCATGTCTACAATCCCATCGGAGGAAAGGAAAAGTTTACTGGCCCTCGAATGTGCCTTGACAAATGAAGGCCGGTAAGTGTACGATTTCTGTATGAAGTATAGTTCATTTTCACCAATTCTGGTAAATGGGTGTCACTGATTAGGACAAATAGTCAGGAAGGGTGATAGCTCCTGCCGTACGTCTCTATTCCTCCCTCTCCTCGGCCTCCAGTGGAGCGTTAAGGCCGTGGTCACCAGTGACCATGCCTAAATAGAAAGCAATAGCTTTGATGCAATTAGAGTCCGACGTTGAGCTTTATTTATGGCTGGTGTCATTGTTGGGAATCGTTTGTAAAAGTGCTCTGGAGGCCTGCCTCTGTTAAAGCGTCTATTAGGGCCGGAGTGCTCACATACATATATATCTTAATTTATATCTTTCACTTTCCCCTTGTTAGGAGCCAAAGGAGATCATTGCTGCCTCCAAATTTGGGTCATAGAAAGGGATGAAAAGTATTCCCATGCACAGCCTGTCATTCCAGTTTGTTAATAGCGATGTTGCTGCTTATATTTGAAGATACTTTTGAGATCAGCGCTCGGGGAAAAAGATAGAAGGGATACAGCTGATGGACATTTAAAGAATTTATAAAAGAGCATTTTTATAATACAAATACGTTGATCTCAATCAATGCATCAGCACATTAACAAAACTGCACTCATCATCCAGCCATTTCATGAGGAATTTAAAGGGGAACATCTGGATGGGCTTTTTAAAATAGCCTGATCAGCTAAAGAGAGCATTTGTGAGTTGAGAGCTATTGGCAAAGGGACAAACACAGCCGTCCTGCTTTGATTTTTTTTTTTCTCCCCCTTTTTTATGGACCCTTCTGACAAGCTGTTCCATGCCAGACCTGATCAATGGATAACCAATACAGGTATCAGATGGCGCAGCGGTGGCCTTGTGTTAACAAAAGACGCGATCGTACAAACATACAAGGTTAAAGCTGGAAAAATAACAGAACACACAGTTCTTTGAAGAATACAAAGGGATGCAGACTCAATAAACCACTGCAGTGTTTCCTTTTAAATGAAGACGCTGAGAGCCTCAAGCTGTAAATAGCCTGATACACACACACACACACACACACACACACACACATGGTAGATCTGAGTGTTAATGGATGGCTATTGAATAACACATTGTTTTAGGCCCAGTTCTGGCAGCTCATAAACCATCGAGACCCTCTCGCGTGTTTGCGTAACCTTACGGGATGCCGACATCCCATCACAGGCCCTTTTTAATGTCCCCAGGTCTTGGTGGATCTCTGCGGCGTGTTTAATTTCACTGCTGTTTAGCTGTGTCAAAGCGAGAGGCGTTGGAGAGTACCGGAGGACATTAGGAGCCGCTTTCAGAGTCTGAGCAGAGTAATTTGTTTAAAGAGCATTGACCTCTGAGACAGGCGGCTTGTGTTGGCCGTGATGGAGGAGAATTATCGACTCTTAAAGTAGCACGGCACTCTGACAGGCGATTGCCGCCACATCTGAGCGAACATGAAGGACCTTTTACAACACCTTCAGTGCTGACACCATCACAGGGCTTTTTGGTGAATCTCACAAAACCCATCAAGACCATTCATAATAAATTACAAGGAATTACATTCTGTTCAAGAGAAGATAAACTATATTTAGGACCATTGGGAGTTGGAAGATTATTTTCTTGACACTCGAGTGTGATTTTCTATAAATATTCATTCATTTTCCTTCAGCTTAGTCTCTGATTTATCAGAGGTCGCCACTGTGGAATGAACTACAAACTATTCCAGCATATGTTTTACACAGCGGATGCCCTTCCAGCCGCAATCCAGTATTGGGAAACACCCATACACCCATATGCTATGGCTAATTTAATTCATCCAATTCACCTGTAGCGCATTTCTTTGGACTGTGGTGGAAACCGGAGCACCCGGAGGAAACCAACACAAACATGGGGAGAACATGCAAACTCCACACAGAAATGCCAACTGGCCCATCCGGGACTTAAACCAGGGACCTTCTTGCTGTGAGGTGACAGTGCTAACTACTGAGTCACCGTGCCACCTTTTTTCTATAAATGTAAATAATGTAAATACTTTAGCAATTGAATTCATTAATGATTTTGTCTCTTTTATTGGAGTGATAACTTTGTGTGAAATATGTGACCGTATGACCACAAAACCAGTCAAAAGTCATATTTACATAACCTGAAACTGAATAAATAAACTTTCCACAAACGTATGGTTTGTTAGGATAGAATAATATTTGGAAAATATATGAACATGTAGAATCCGAGGGTTTAAAATAATACACTTTTGAGAAAGTCACTTTTAAAATTGCCAAAATTAAGTTCTCAGCAATATATATTGCTTATTAAAATTACATTTTGATACACTTACAGTATGAAATGTACAAAATATCTTCATAAACATGAATCTTGCTTAATATCTAAACAAAAATCAATCAATTTGACCCATACAATGTATTTTTACTTATTGACAAAAATATACACATGCAACATAATACTATATTTTTGGTCCATAGGCACATATATCCTTACTTAAAAATTATATTTAATAGATAAATGTAGGAATAAACCTTATAAATTATATTTAATAGATAAATGCAGGAATAAACCTTATAAAGTCACTACATTTTAAAAATCACAGCATATATCACTCAATATATGGCTTCTTTATAAATAATGATCAGATTGTTTTACACTCCTGTAATAGATACCACAGCACTGTATTTAATTGGTCAGGATGTATCAGATGAGAGCGAGGGTGTGCCTGACTCACAAACAAGAGGGTGGTCAGAATAAAATCTTACAACTCTATGCAAAAACACTGTTTATACTGTACATTTTGAAATGTAACCATCAAATATCCAGCCCTTACACAATTCAGCAAATACACACACACATAGCCATAACTGGGAAAGGCTTTTAGCATTTGCAGTTCAAAGCAGCTGTTTATGAACTAATTACAGGCATAAACTCAAGCAATTTGTTTCAATCAATAGCAACTTACAAGAGTTTAAGTACTGAAAATAGGTTAAGAGGAAAAAACAGAGACAAAATCTAAGCTTTGTTTTAATAATTGTTTAAGAAAAAACAATTAAGATAATTAAAAGAGCTGCTACTGTATGATATGGTTGCATATTTAAAAACATGCATTAATAAATATGCTTTGAAGGGAAATTTAATTGACTTTAAAATGTCAACCAGTTTGATAAAGCCTTATAATAGCATGAAATGAATCCAATCAAGTTTGTGTGTGTGTGTGTGTGTGTGTTCTGATTTGCCTGTCATATGTGACCTGAGAAAGGGAGGTGAGGCATTATGGGGATTGGAGTTCAGGAGATGAGAGGGATGGGGCGTGTAGTTTGTGACTTCCCTTCTTTAATTCAAGGGGATAATTAACTAAGTCCTCAAAATCTCTGCCAGTAATTATATCTCCTCACTGATGAGCAAGAACAAGGATCAGTGAGGGAAAACAAACAACAAACATCTCATGAAGACAGGGGAAGGTGGGGGTGACAGACGCTGGTTTGTCTTCTATAACGGCCTCAAGTAAACGTTTGGTAGGAAATATAATTACACAGTATTAGCGTCTTTATATACTATGTATAAACTATGTGGAATGCTTTCATTTTAACTACTTGGGGGAAATAATAGACTGTACAAAATTCAGATTTTACTATTATTTTTTTAAATGTAAATTGTTTTTCTTTCAAATTTTGGATATTTTTTTATTTATTTAAATATTTAAAGTCCTAAAAATGCCAAGCTCTGATACACTTTTCAATCATTTGTTTATTATAGTATATAGTATGAGTCTTGCCACAATCCGGTGAATTGAATTCAATGATTGTTTAAAAAAGAGATGAATTTCTAAGTGATTTATTAACTATTTGATAAACTCTTTAGCAGGGGTTCTCAAACTGTGGTATGTGTACCAGTAGTGGTACGCAGGCTACTTGTAGTGGTACGTGGAGGAATCGCTAAATAATTAAGGTTAATAAATGAACACACTTTTAACCCTTTGATGCGTACGATAACGCAGATGTGATCAGTGATTTTATTAGGCTTAACCTTTTATTTTCAATTTTCTAATGTTTGTTATGTATTCTTTCATTTGAAGCTATTTTCCTCCCTGTATTTGTAACGGTTGTTGGGGGCGTATCCCGTATTTTTATTTTCCAATGTTGACAGGTATAGTTTAATCACTTGCTTTTCTGACACACAAAGCGTACTTTAATGCGCAGTAAGCAGATCTAATTTCTCTGTTTAAACAATTTAGAATGTTTAAAGTGGCAAATAAATGATATTAATAAATGTTCAGAATAATAAGAATCCCCAACGTTTTTGAACTGCGCAGGGCTGTAGCTGCTTAATTACTCCTACTATGCTACTGTATTTCTATACTGGTCATTATGGTGGTACTTGGAGAAACAAATTTTTTCTGTGGTGGTACTTGGTGAAAAAAGTTTGAGGACCACTGCTCTTTAGAACTTTAAACTGATTCATATGTAAATCACAAAACACTTATGTAGAAGGCCTGTTGTTTTTCTACATAAATGCCATCATTGGCCAGCAAAGCAGCTGTTTTAGTTTCGGGTGCGGCCCGAGATTTACTTTGGTCTGAAACTTAGTTATCACGGTCAGTTTTTGTTAGAGCTGATGACACATATGTTCGTCAAAACATCATAATGTGTGCTGAATTTGACACCGACTCCCTGTTTTGTGCTTATTAGCATTAGCACATGTTTCGTCCCTGAGTCTCTGCGGCTTTAACGATGGCAGATATTAATGTCTGAGCAGGTCTGGTATTAGCCGGCACCGTGTTCTCGGGTTTCATTATCGCAGGGGCTCGTTGGCCTCTGCCCTGCCCCTGCTGAGAGGGTTAAATGTGGGAGGGAGAATCGGCCCGCAGCCTCGGTGGGACTGAGATGGGGAACAGCTGCCTGGGGGGACCGAGGCCCCTTCCTCACCTCCCTTTCTCTCTCTCTCTATGTCATTCTCTCTCTCTCTTTTTTTCTCTCTCTCTCTCTCTCTCGGCCTTGACATTCCTGAGTGTAAGAGTAATTCCTGATGATTATCTCATTGTCCTACTCAATTTGGGATCAGACACACTGCTTCCAGGTCAAACATGGTGTGACCGTGTAACCTCCAGTATCAGCTGTACCGAGGGAAAGATTAGTCCGAGATCCACAACGCTGGTCACACACACATATGCACACATGAGTAACTTGGGCGACAAGAAGCACTAGTGTTTTTGTGCACAGGAGAGGACTGAGTGCAGGAGTCTAAAATGTGTTGTCAAGGTTTGAGATTAACTGGAGTTGGCAGCTGCCCCCAACTCCATTGCCCTGCCTTAGATGGAGGAGATATAGGGTTACAGAGGCATGCATCTCACATCGGTCTGGGTTCAGTACTTGAGGATGGAGCCAAAGACTTGAGAGAATGGAAGAAAGCTGCGCACAGTTCAACTGATCCAAGCTGCAACTCACCTGTGTACACAAATCGGCCTGGTGCACCTTTGCAGAACTGCTTAGACTTGTAGGACAGGGTGACTTCTACAACGCCAGGGATGTGTCTTGGAGGGGTCTGCACTCGGATGGCATGGGGTGTAATGAGCTATGAAAGAGAATGGAAAACTTGGTTAGGACCATGCAAACTACACCAACTGTTGCATGGATTTCAAAATCTAGCAAAGAAATTGTAGCCTTTCAGATAGAAACGAACCCCCGATTGGGGCATTTGTTCATGTTTTCCATGTTTCATGTTGACGGCTAAGTTAACTGACTCAAATATCAGACGTAGGAGCTTTCCAACTAGTTAAGACAGTGGATAAACTTGCTTAGAATTGTTGCATATCTGCAATTGCCCAAGTGGTAAAATAACCTGTCAAACAGAGGCCATTCTAAACTGAACCTGCAAACCTTCTTTGTTTTTCCCCCCTCGCTTTAGAGTTAACGTCAGCAAATAGACCTTGGATTTCACTGAGCCCAGGAAAGGCCAAGGGGCAGGAGTCCTGCGAAAATCATCTCCATATGTCTTTCCTTCACTGTTTTCCTTGCTTTCCCTCGCTCGGCTTTTCCCCCTCTGAGATATTTCACCCCTAATTGTTCAATTGTTTTGCAAGACCTCACGGTTCGGCAAGGAACGCAGCGGAGGCCTCTGTGGACTTATTGTGGGGCTGTTTAGCATGCAGTTTGTTTATCTAACTCCTTATCTGCTCTTGTGATTAAACTAGGAAAAGAAAAATAATAAAATAAAATCGAATAAACAAACGCTGATTGGCTCGTTGAGGCTCCAACCGGCAAATATATGCCAGACAGCTTTATCAACTCATAAAGGAACACACTAACCTGAAGTCTTTATTAGCTCCGAACTAATTACGACGCAGCTTCGGCATCCCTTTAGTTCACTCTTATTTATATGTTTATGTGGCGTGAAATGAACAAAAAGTAAATGTAAAGAGACAATAAATGGACGGCAGCGTAATTGCATTAAATCCGTAGAAGCAGGGCTTCATAAACTGTGTATAATCACAGTTTTCACGTAATCACTTTTTATAGAATCTAATGAAGTTCATTAGAAGGCTGTTACGGAAACAAACGGCTCGGCCAATATCTTGCGCATAGTAAAATGAATTATCTAGTTTCATGCCAAAGTCTTACCTCACTCCATACTAGCATGGTGCCAAACACGACCTGCAGGCCATCGAAGAAGTTGTCGCCAATGATGATGACCGTGGCTCCTCCTGTGGTCCAGCCTTCACTGGGGCTGATGGCCTTTATGCACGGGGTAGCTGCTTATAACAGGACAAAAAACACAACTATTAGGATCCCGCTTTTGTATAGACACGCGCTAGCCACATGCAGATCACTCGCACTCTGTGGATAATGAAACCCTAAAGTAAACAAAGCGTGAATGATTTGGGCCACGCAAAGACAAAAGACCCGCGTTGTACACCAGAAATCAGCCATTAAAGCGTTCGCTAACACAATGAGAGGGAAAAGAAAACATTGACTGATGCAGCTAGTGGCCTTCTAGCAGATAAACCGTCGTACAGATACGTGTCCGTTACTGATGATTAAGCACCGTGCACGCTAGGACCGTCGATTTATCTGTCTGCCTTTCACAGATCTGGGATCAGTCAATCAAAAGGTCGTGGTGCATAGCAGAGAAGGCACAAGCACAAAAAAACAAGATTTTCAGGCAACCGCTAATTGGGTCAAGCATTTTTATCCGCAAACTTTACCTTTGGTTTAAAAACTTCCATCTTCCACCCCTTAATCTGCTGTAGTCTCTGTCATCTTCTTATAATGAGCGCTATAACTTTTTAGGGTCTTTAAAATCTGATTTTAGATGGGATTTGTGAGTTTAAGGTTTAGATTGAATGGCTATCATGCTAATAGTGACGCACACGTGTTCTTGAATGAGAGAATGAGGTCATTTTCCTGACCCCGCCTTTGTCATGAAGTTAGCCAATGGCTTATTAGCATACATTATCGTATCCCCCCCTCTACTCCTATAGAGTAGAGAGGTGCTATCACAGTTGTAAGCGGTCGGAGGCCCAGGGCGACTCAACCCCCCGTTAACATCTTAGCACTGTGTGCTTTGATCAGCTTTTCCTCTTCACTCTGTTGATTCTGTTCCACCACCCCCTCCAAAGCACCTTTTGAATACGAACTCCCGTGCAAAGAGAGCGCGGATACAGCAACACACAACTAATACTGTCCAACAATTCAACCGCAACAGCAGCCCTTCACCTTGAGCTGTTTTCATTTTATTTTACGACTTTCCCCTTCCCACACCCTTTCGTTCCTTTTCTGGGATAAAAAAAAAACAATGCCATTGTGCTTTTAGATTTTAAGGTCTCGGAGAGGTTATTAATAATGCAAGGAAGATGGTTGGCCTCTTTGGAAACCCTCTCAGCTCAGAATCTTTACCCTCCATTAAAAATGTCTGACATCATTTTCATCAGCCCACAGACTCTGACATCATTTTATCACCAAGAACTATTCAATACACTTGTGTCAACACTAATGCAGCTCTAACAGTTTTTTTAATGGTTTAAATGACAAAATCCTATCGATTTATTTGTAGCCTTTTTTATTATTTTAAAAGCCCAATATGGTTTAATATTGTTAAGGATTATGATATTGATAAAATTGGTAATAATAATAATAATAACAATGATAATAATAATATTAATAATAATAATAATAATAATAATAATAATAATAATAATAATAATAACAATGATAAAGATGATGATGATAATAATAATAATAATAATAATAATGAAAACAATAATAATAATAATAATAATAACAATAATAATAATAACAATAACAATAATAATAATAATGAAAATAATAATAATAATAATAATAATAATAATGAAAATAATAATAATAATAACAATGATAATGATAATAATAATAATAACAATGATAATGATTATAATAATAATAATAATAATAATAATAATAATAATAATAATAATAATAATAATAATAATAATAATAATGAAAACAATAATAATAA
>CAIGQQ010001915.1:131407-143664 GCA_903798035.1 Danio albolineatus | reverse complement strand
AATAATAATAACAATGATAATAACTAATAATAATAATAAACAATCAATTAGTTAATTACTAATAATTTAATAATTATAAACTAAAGAAAACTCTTTAAGGCTCACGATGTTCCTTCAACTTAAAGCTATGACAGTATTTTGGCTTCATAGTACTTTGGCTAGAGTAACAAGCTCCTATAGGACAGGTTATGTGCCCAAATTTAATACTTGGGGTAAGGGATTTGTTCAAATACCTATTAAGCTCCTCTAATAATGCACTAAATGACATATTTATGACCGTTACATGAGGTAAACCTGCAGGGTTAAGCCCTTATGTGTGCAGGTCCTTCTCTCCTCCTGCTTCTCTGCTGTTCTAGTGGCCCTAGTTAATCAACATTAGGTATTGTTGTGTAGAACAGCCCAGACAAGGCAGCTCTCTTTGTTTGCCTTAATGTTGGACTAGTGGAGGTTATATTTACTCATTCCTCTCAGCTCCCTGAAGCCCTGAGCTCACTCACACACACTCACACGCACACACACACACAGAGGGAGCTTGCCCTTAACTAGAGCTGTTGACTTCATGCTAATAAGTTCATACAAATTTTCATTTCTGAGGCTTGGGAATGACATTTGCTTTTCTTAATTGCAGGCAGAGCGTTTGAAAGAGGATCAAGTCTCCAAAGACAGACACGACTCCTCATAGGGACTGACCTTCATCAGCGCAACCAATTATAGCAAATCATTCACCAAAAATTACAGTAAACAAATTTACTTTGTGTAGGTGAGCAGAAGGAAGGGTCTGCGTGCACGTGAGCGTGTGTGCGCGTGTGCGAAGTGAAAACGGGCCCACGAGAGGGGCAGTCTGGCAGCTGTGGCCTGAGATCACCACGCATTGCCTCGGAATTCGCAATGCTCCCCCCCTCCGCCCCGCCATCCCAGAGAAAAGGGCTGCCAGACTCTCCCCTCTCCGCCGCGGAGCATTTGCATACATTCTGCGTGAATATAGAGAGGGAACATGTGTTGAATGGGAAGCATAAAGGAGTGAATTACACAGCCTGTGTTCGTCAGCTAATGATATACGTGCGAAATGCACTCAAGCGGATGATGGAAATTGGAGAAAGCAGACATGGTCTATGGCGGCCCGGAGAGGCCAAGTTCAACACTCCACTAGGAAGTGACGGGCAGGAACGTGTTTTAACAAGGGAGAACAATTTAGCTGGGGATGTGGCTATAGGGTTGTATTCTGACTAGCATGCTAACATGTTAGCTAAAATATGCAAATTTATGAAATCAAGTAATAACTTGATGATCTAGTGCATTTTCTGAAAATATGAATAACTTTTTTAAATTTAAGAACCAAAAATAGCTATCATAATAACAATTTCATTATAACAATTATTATTATTAGTAGTAGTAGTAGTGTTATTATTAATAATTGTATTTTTATTATTATATAAATGTATTATTTTCAAATATGCTATTAATAAATATGTTATGTTCTATCATATTTCATATTTAAAGTGATTATAAGATGATAATAATAATAATAATAATAATAATCTTATGGTTATTATGATTATTATTTTGATGATGATTATTATTATTAATATTAATATTAGTAGTGTTGTTGTTATTAGTATTGTTATTGGTTGTAGTAATATTATGATTTATTATTATTATTATTATTATTTCTATTATTATTATTATTATTACGTTATTAAATAATTGTACTGTTTAATTAAAATATATTAATGTAGATGTATCACTAAAATTATTATTACATTTAAAATATCACAAATATAAGATTATTAGCATTTCAAATATGCTGTTAATAAATATTTTGTCCAATCATATTATGTAATATTTAAGTGATTATAAGATATTATTATTATTATTATTATTATTATTATTATTATTTTATTATATAAATGTACTGTTTAATTAAAATATAATAATATAGATGTATCACACACATTATGACAATTAAAATATTACAAATATAAGTTTATTAGCATTTCAAATATGCAATTAATAAATATTGTATGTTCTATCATATTATTTAATATTTAAAGTGATTAAAAATGCAGCATTATTGCTTATTTTCATTCCTAAGATGATAAATATGGCGTACTATTTTTTTGCAGTGTTAATTGTTGCACATAGTTCACTTTTGTAATGTAGTGTGTGCACCTTATCAAGACTAGAAAATCAATAAAGGCCATGAAATAATAAAGGTTATATAATAATACTTCTGCAGGATTGTGCATGCAGCATGGCTACATTTACTGAATATATTTATTGTAGTAGTTCTTTACGCTCAGTGAAATCGCTGGCTTTGTTTCCATGGGCTTCCTCTGGCTGAAGTGGATGGTCAACAAGCAAGACTGCGCGAGTGTGTGTGTGTGTTTTCCCGTGTGTATTGTTTACAGAACACCACGGCGTCTTGGTGTGAAGCTTTAATCAGACTTGAGTCGTCTTCCATGGCAACATGGCGGCCGGCGTGTTTGTCACCTTCTTCGCTGCACTCCCCAATATTGAGGCACTCTAACAGGTCCCATCCTGCCTGCTGCAACCTTCCTTTGTTCCAGCGCGTAAAATGTCTTGTAATTGTGCAGGGGATGTCCAGATGGCAGGCTGATCCCGGCGCTGATGGGATTAGAGCTCTTACCTCACGTCGGCCCATCTGTCCTCTCTAACTGGCTACGGCCTCACAGACGCCGACCGCTCGTCTTTATTGCATAAACCTAACAACATTACCGCCACTTGGTATGCAAATCAACCCAGAGCTGTAGGCCCAGACCGGAGGGGGTGCGCGTACATGCGCCGCAAGAGAGACTTTCTCTTTCTTGCTCTAAATGTCTTCCTTCTCTTCTCTGTCTTGTGCATCCCACTATTCCGGAGCTTTCGCAGAATCAGTGCTTTCCAAATCTGGCAGCGCCTGCATTTGGGAGGGGGTTCTCGATTGTGTATGTTGTGTCTGGCTATGTGCAGATGGGGCTGTTTGGACGGGAGTGTGTGCGCGCGCACGTTCGCGCCTGTGTGAATTCGTACATATGTTTCTGCATGGCGTATCTAAATGGCGCTAATGCAAAAGAAACCCTCCTATAGTGTGCGCTTGCCTCTTTCTCCTCCCCCAGGTTTGGTTCTCCAGCTGTAAATAATGAAAGGGGCTCATGTGCTCGGAGAGTGAGGGTCCGCTGGGCCATGCGAGAGGGAATTACTTTAAGTTGAAGATCAGAAGGCAGAGTAAATTCACTGTCCGGGAAAATTCGCCTGAATTAGATGATTAGATAAAAGTGTGAGAGGAAAGGAGAAACGGTAGGACCTCCCCGTGGCCGCTCTCTCAGCTTACATTTATCACTTTCAAGAATGTGTTTCTAATCTAAACCACCCTCAAACTGCTAAGACTTGACCATAAATATGGACGAATTTATATTTTACGACTATATATCCTGTACATGTGGGCTAGCAACTCCTCTACGCCAAAATATAAAGGGATGACAGGTTGAACCTTTTCTCTACTTTCCCTCTCAGCCAAATGATAAGTCTTAAACGCTCTCCCGAGTTCACAGGAGTGATTAAACATCAAGTTCGGCAACTGTCAGACGCTCGGAAACTCTTTCTTTCTGTTTTAACGGCCCCCCGGTTGCCATTAAAGGGCCAGATATTAGATAGGTAGCTGTAATATTCACCACGGCCCAAATTCGCCATCAGGGGCGGGTGAAACAGCAGGTAACTAAGTGGTGAGAGCGTGTGCTGTTGGGTTTTTAAGGAGGAGGTGTGCTTTTAAAACAGTCGGAAATTTAAAAGAGTTGTCAGGAATATCGCCACCACTTGTTACAGTGCTGTCAGAATTCACCGTGAGGGCGAACGGATTCATTTAATAACTCCAATATCACACGTGAGGCCTAATAACAGGCATGACAGAGTTTTTGATTGAAAGAATAAAAATCTCAAGTTACGAGCAATCCGAAACATACGATCTCAATTGGCTTACAATAAAATACGACTGCGGATGAACTATACTGTGGCTGTAAACATAGTAATGGAAGCTTAGAAAAAGATTTACAATTAAAAAAAAGGGGGCTTTGAAGAAGGATAGCCTATGCAGTGTTTGGGTTGGGTCGTGTTTTTTTCTCTCTTTCTCCCTCTCGGTCTCGTGGGACTCGTGCAGACGAGGGGAGAGGCCTCAACCTTCTTAATTGCTCTCCTAATTAAAGGCGGTTGCTAAGGAAAACACACCTACTATCAAGCGACTACAGCGGAGAGACAAACAATACGTCAGCATACCAAACACTCGGGCGCTCAGGGCACAAACGTTCAATTACGCTACTTCTGTACTGCATGTCGACAGCGTTAATGCGAGGAGCCGAGAAATAGAAAACAAATATTTTTGCTGTGGTTTTTTGTCTCACACGAGCAGGGATTTGATGCGATTTCTCTTGCATCATTAAATATTACTGGTGCTTCGGTGGATATGGTAATTACGGGCTGATTAAGACAAAGAAAATACTAATGTTATGTTTTTAAATGAGCAGAGATTATGTTCTGTTTTAATGCTTAGCCCAGAGATTTGAGGACTGAAGTAGAGCGATCAAAACCAGCTCAGTTTAACAAAGCAGCAAAATCTGAATTTTACCATCCAGTGACTCGCTTTATACCTTCAGCAAGTGAAGAACTCACTACAATGAAGGTGTAGTGTTAATTAAAACCAAGCGCTGATTAAAGAAGTCTGTTTTTATGCATCGGATTTGGAATATTCACAGTGAAACGTTTTGAACTAAGCAGCGGGCTGATGAAAAGTACATTCAAAATATATCATATTAAAGTGCTTGGTGATTATTGAGCACGCACTGATTTCATAAAAGCCACCATACATGATTTAAGATAGTCTTGAGAAAAAAATATTTATGATAATTAATAAAAAAAAATAATAATAAATTAAATACATGGCCCAATATCATTCACAAAAATAGCACAGTAAAATCCTCAATTGAGATAACCAGCAGCAACATCATACAATCTAACCTAAAAAGATCTGAAAGTGCTATTCAGTGAATAGAGAAAGCATGAATTTCCTCTAAAAGATCAACTAGCCATGTTTTCTCTACAGCTTTACTAGCATGTTTGGTGGATGAGCGGAAGGAGCCGATGTGGATGACTAAAAGAATGTGAACTAAAAATGAGAAAAAGGGAAAAGGGAAAGACAGGAAACAGAAGGAGAAAAAAGAGAGAAGCGCTGCAAATAATAGTGTTATGGGAAATGTGCCTACCATTCTCCAGATAAGGAGTGGCCGTACCTTCTGAGGGGTCAAGACGGCGGGCTCTTCTGCCGTGTTTTGAGTTGTTGTGGACAAACATATTGTCCGACACGGCCAACACATGACCGTCCACATTAACTGTTGTCGATACAACGACCTGTGAAGAAAACATAAATATTATTTGCAGGCATGTTTACCAAGTTTATTGATTCACATTTATTCATCTTATTC
Source organism: Danio albolineatus (assembly GCA_903798035.1). NCBI lineage: Eukaryota > Metazoa > Chordata > Actinopteri > Cypriniformes > Danionidae > Danio > Danio albolineatus. The sequence continues at coordinate 138,193 of CAIGQQ010001915.1, read as the reverse complement.
TCTGCATACGAGCGCTTTGAATCATTTTTGGCTCAAGACTTCCAGTCTCATTCATTTTTAGTCGTTAAAAACAGCTCGTTATGCTGCTTGATGTTGCAAACTGATAGGTTTTTATTATATATTCTACTTTTTCTGTATTGTCATGCAAACACTTGTTTGTAGAGTGAGTAGTTTGACCATTTTCTGCCGTTTATTATTCCTAGTCACTTCAATAGACGACTGAATCGCAAAAACGAGTGAACTTCCGCATTGAAGAATAAGGTCAATACTGTGAATTCTTTTGACTTGGTATGATTATATCTTTAAACATAAATTATTTTAAATTGTTAGACATTTTAAATAATACTGTAAATAATAAATATAAATACGCTACCAGTCAAAAGTTTGGGGTCAGTATAGGATTTTTAAATGTTTTAAAATAAGCTTATTCTGTTCACCAAGGCTGTATTTATTTCATAAAAAATACAGTACAAATTGTACAATTGTGAAATGTTTGCACTGTAAAATAACTGTTCAAAAGTAGTTTATAATGGCATAATTTATTCCAGTGATTTTAAAGATGAATTTGTAAAATAATAATGAGTAATGCTAGTAATAAAAGAAATAATTACTGGAGTAATAATTTAATTTGAAACTATATACAATAAGTAATAGCGTATTTAACAATTTAACATTTTATTACATTTAATAAATATCTACCTACCTACCTATCTGTCTGTCTGTCTGTCTGTCTGTCTGTCTGTCTGTCTATCTATCTATCAGCATTGATGTACCAACTATTTGTACCATTTTCTTTGCTTAAACTTAGCATTGAAAAGACATTCTACTGACATGAATTTATAGATCCAGTAGACAGAACAATAGAAAGATAAACAGAGCAATGGCATAATAGATCAAGTTTGCAGAAATCCATTATTTTACATTAATATCATGTTGCGCGTTTTTCTTGCCAAAAATATGAAAACAGACCGTACTTGGAGTAGACTTCATTCAGCTAAATGAATCATATGGCTTCCAAAAAATATCAGGCCCTTTTTTTATGACCAGAGGCCTTTTTGACTACTTAAAGGCCAGAGAAAGAAGAAGGACACTTCTGAGGGTTTCTGTAGGGTCTTTATCAGAAACTCAGACTGTTTTTTTTTCTTCTTTTTCTGCTGCCTCTTTGTTGTGGGTCTTATTTGTGAGAAAACGAACACAAAAAGCCTTTTTTTGGCCTGTGGTGTCGACACAACATGAGAGCAGGTCTCAGTACAGTTAGCGGATGAACCCGACGCGCCTCTGATCAGTAGGGTCCTTTGGACACGGACACACACGCGCCACACACACACACCACGTTCCAGCCTTTGTTTGTTTGACTTCTATCCTCATACCAGCAAGGCTTTATTTTGAATGCTGACAAGCGTGCGACCACTCCACACCTTCGAAACAATAACCGCAAACACATTTGCCTCGCTAAGCGCTGGAGCTTGAACCTGTGCCCATTGTTTATTTTCCTAGCCAAGCAGGAGGGAGCGAAACAAGGGAAAAGTTGCTCGCTTTTGCAGTCTTACTGGGTTTGGTGGAACAACTCCCCGTGGGCTTCACATTATTAAAACAATAAGTTATAGCACTCTAATCCGAAAAAAGGAGTCTGTTTTCACACCTAAAGCAACGAAAGATGACTCGTGCGGTTCAATACACTTCATGTAAGCTGGCACGCCGTCTGACTGCTAATAACCCAGCCTGAAACCCAAACGGGCTACTGTTACATACAGCTCAAATCTGGTAGAAAAGTTGAATTATAAATAATATAAAATCGGTTTGACAGCATACGTGTTGCAAATCCTCACAACGAAAATGTGCTGCATTTTCTCACAACGCGTGCAAATAGCACCGAACACATCGGATATTGTCAAAAGCGGGACCCAAAGATTTGACGGACCCGACTATTTAGGTTATAGTTATTTAAGCTAATAATACACAAAAGACAAGAGAATTGTGTAATCAGGATGATAAAATTAGTTTAAAAAACTCACCTTTCAATGATCACCTCCACCTTTACTGAGCTATACACTTATTTCATGCGGCTGCTATTTTAATAATAGATTCGAGGCCGCGGTGGGAAGACTACAACTTTCAGCTGTTGTTACGACATCACTTTAAAATCATTCAGTTAAGTTTAATTTAAATAATTAAAAGTATATTAGTCTTTTTTTTTTTTTTGAGTACCGATTGATGCCGAACAGTATCGTGACAAGTCTAATATATAGTGAAAGAATCAGTTCATTAACTTAAGTTTGAAAAATTGCATCTAAAACGTGTGTTTGGGAAAGATAACGTTAGCTAACTAGTGCCATATCCCTTAACTTAAGCTGAAAATGAGGTCTGATATTCCTTTTTACTTTTAATATCCATTCAGAATGGACATTCAGGTCACTCAGAAAGCAGTGAAATTATAAATTTATGTCACTTTCTTTTCGCTGATAAGGTATACAGCCAAGTACTCAACAATACGCCATTACGGACTTCGTTCCTGTGTGACTTCAGGCGATGCTTTCGAGTTTTTTTTCCCAGCGTAGCCTTATTTTTGCTTTTAAAGTGGTGGCCATGTGAAATCAGTCTATAGTTAGTGCAAAATAAACAAATCCCAGCTGGGTTCGTCACATTTTTGGGGTCCCCTTGAAACATTTCCATTGTGTTCAGTATGATTTGTATGTGTTGTGAGAAAATGCGTGTTTTTCTTAATCTTTTATGTGTTTACGTTAGATATTTTCTTAATTTCCGGGCGTTTTCTTTGTAATTGCATGTGTTTTCCTAAATTACAGCAAGTTAAGCTCTCTCGGCTACTGTAGTGACCTAAATAGCATTCATGTTCCCAAATGGGTCTAAAAATGGTTTATACTTCTCCAAAAATGGATTGGAACTAATTCCCGGTGTCAAATGTGAAATCATATTCGCTTAATGAAGGTGAACAAAATGTTTAACGTTGTCTTATTCTGGTCCGTGGCCACAATAAGGTCGTATATTTCTTTCTCCTCCAAACGAACTGCAGTGCAGGAATGGACTCTATATAAAGCACATTTAATTTCTCGTTTGAAGAATATAATTAACCTTTGTAAGAGGGAGAGCTTCTTTTTTTCCTATTTAAAGGAGACACTTGGGCGGTTACAAGAGTGCGCGTGTTAGATAAAGGACGAGAGGCTTGTCTGGGAAGAACTAGCCAAGCCCTTGTCAATCAAAGACCTCCATTTTGAAGCGCCCTGGCTTTTTTTTAACAAAAGGCTACAATTAGTGTTTAATCTGCCACTTAAGGTGAACAGAAAGAAGCAGAGAGTCTCTCATCTGCTCCATCATCCATTAGCAGCCACTCAAACACAGCAGCCTCCGGCCCACAGATCGCTAGCTCACCCCATTACATTGATCTATAGATTTATTGATTAGCTGTTTTATCTTATTAGTCACAGCTTGAGCAAAAGCTGTGATGGAGAAGGGTGGCAGACCCTCAAAAGAAGAAAAAAAAGAGAATTTGAGAAGAGCCCCCCTTTGGTAGCAGATGAGGGGGGTTTCTTTTGTTTTTGTTGATCTGTTTACATACAGTTGCATTGAGAGATTGAGAGTCGTTTAGCATCTGAATGAGGGTCTGGATGGAGGGGTGGGCTTTGGGGTTGTGGGGGGTCTGGGGGTGGAAATGGAGCAGTTTTAATCTGGGATATTTCCTCTGTCATGTTCATAGTCAAGAGTCACAATGAGGATGATGCTTGAGGCCTTTTTACAACAAATAATATGCAGATAAATGAGCACAATGTAATTCAATGCTGAATTGATTTTAATGCATCTTTAATCTGGGATAAAATGTTTGGATGCTCAAATGAATTATTCAACATCGAAACAGGTTTACAACTGAAAAACAATAACTCATAAAAATATAGAAAAGTAATTATTAAAAAAATAAGCAAAGTAATCAGTGGAATTGGTTTAATAATTTAAACCAGTTTTGTAATTAAAAATATACATAAATAATATGATATAAAAGAACCAACTAACCCTTACCAAAGAAATATGGATACTGTTTGTATTGATGTTAGAAATAAGTATTAATCATCAAAACAATTAGAAGACCGGAGAAAAATAAAATATGAAATCAAATGTCAAAACAAAATCTAAATGTAAAATAATAATAATCATAATAATAATAAACACTTTTTGGAAGTGAATATAAAAATAAATGAAAAATAACTAAGCATACATACATGTTTGTATTCAGATACAGAAATTACTTATTGAAATGAATGAAAAAATATAATTGTTTTATTTTTGTCTTCAATTTGTTTTAACAATTAAAAATAACAATGATAAAATATACATTTAATAATAAAATTAGTTATAATTATTTTTGTCTTCCATTTATTTTTTAACAATGAAAAATAATAATGATAAAATATACATTTAATAATAAAAATAGTTATAATTATTTTTATAAAAAATAAAATAATGAAAATAATAATGAATATAAACAAAACTGAAGCAAAAATGTATTGCTTAGCTGTCAAACTAGGTTTGCATGCCTTTTTTGCATTAAAAGTATATGTGGGTTATTCAGACATGGTGAAACTAGCTTATTTTTCATTATGTTAGTCATGTTTAATTATTCATCATCAAAACAATGAAAAAAACTGAAGGACAAAAAACTATTTAAATGTTATATTAGAATTAATAATAATGTCAAAATAAAATCTAAATATAAAGTAATAATTAAAAAAACACTTTTTGGAAGCGAGTATAAAAAAACTTTGTTAATTTATTAACAAACATTAATAAATTAATGTTTGTTAATTTATAATTCAGTTAAGTTATTTTTAAAAATACATAAAATAATGATGATAAAATATACATTTAATTATAAAAAATAAAGACTTTTTAATTAAAAAAGAAAAATAAATGGAATATAAACAAAACTGAACCATAACTGATTGCTTAATAGCAGGCTAATTAGATTTAGAAGCCATTTTTGTATTAAAATATAAATGTGGGTATTGTGGCTATCAGACATGATGTGACTAGTTCAATATATAATACTCTGCTTCTGGAAAAATAGAGAAATATATGAGGAAAAAAATCGAGAGAAAACGGAATGGCAAATGGGGGAAGACAGAGACCCTAAAAGCACGACCTTGCCTTGAGATCATGGAGAAAGGAACATGAGTGAAATTTATTCTGGAGGTGGCATTTAGCTTAGCAGAGCAGAGTTTAAGGGTTAGCGCTGGAGGAGAGGTGTCTTGTTAATGGACTGACAGGCATCACGGCTTTGGGTCATTTGTCTCACAGACTGCTTTTGGGGTGGAATTGTCTGCGATTATGGTTTCTGGGGGAAAAAAATAGCGACGCTGTCATAAGCCAATGTTTTCTTAAAGTCTGCATGAATTGGAAGCTGCTACCATTTTATTTTTTTTTATATTTTGACGAAGTTCTTAAAGAAACAATATTAAATGAGCAAACAGTGGGCGTGGCTTGTTTACTTCTAGTGTGAGATGATTGGATGTAGTAAAGTATGCATTTCATTCAGAAAAATGGGGAAATGGGTTTTAGAAGAGTTGTTATTACAGACACCTCCTCCTCACCATTTCTGTTTGTTGTCAAAACTGACAGTTTAAGGGGCGTGGTTAATTGTTAGCCACGCCCAATACCTCAGACTGACGTAATCTGAGAATTTTTAGTGCATTTTCAGGTTTTAATTTTAGATTACAAGGGCAAACTTTTTTTTTTCTTAATGACATGCACAGATTAATTGTTCAGCACAAAACTAGCAATGTGAGCTAACAAATTCAATATGGCTAGTTTTGATTTCATGTGTACTTTAAAGGAAGTTTTGAGGAGATTAGAACATAGAGAGAATGAATGAACAATAACAAGTGCTCTTTGAGGATAGAGTGGCATTAGTATGACTCTCCACACACACACACACACCTCCACCAGGTGCTGAGGCAGAGGAAGTGTAAATAGGTTGAAAACCCCAGACATGCTGTTACAGCGAGAGAAAGAGAGGTCCAGTGACTTTATTGTGGGGAGGCACAATCCGCGGTGACGGATGTTTCTTTTACTAGGCGTGCAGACAGAAAGGACACTTCCTCTCACGCCGGCTCTGACCTTCTGCTCTGGACGCATGGATCAATATCAGTGAAGACACTTTGACGTTCCAAAGCATGAAAAATGAAAGTTGTGCAAGCGCTGGCAGCACCACTGCTGCCTTGCACAACAATACATCTATATAACCGCTAGTATATAAACACACATCCTAGCAAGCACTGGGTTAAGCGGAGCTGTCACACACACACATAATGAAATCCAGAGCTTTTTCCAGAGCAGCTTTTCTGGCCATTGTTACTAATAACGCATTGTGTGATTGGATGGTAATTACAATATACTGAGGTGCTTTAATAAGGAGTTTAGATGGAGAAATGGATGGATGAACGGAGGGCTAGATATTGCTTGAATTAGTAGTTTAAATATGCCTTCGTGGATATTAGATAGATAGATAGATAGATAGATAGATAGATAGATAGATAGATAGATAGATAGATAGATAGATAGATAGATAGATAGATAGATAGATAGATAGATAGATAGATAGATAGATAGATAGATAGATAGATAGATAGATAGATGGATGGATGGATGGATGGATGGATGGATGGATGGATGGATGGATGGATGGATGGATGGATGGATAGAATGGATAGATAGATAGTTTGATAGATAGTTTGATAGATAGATAGATAGATAGATAGATAGATAGATAGATAGATAGAT
>CAIGQQ010001915.1:106467-122757 GCA_903798035.1 Danio albolineatus | reverse complement strand
TGTGTGTGTGTGTGTGTGTGTGTGTGTGTGTGTGTGTGTGTTTTCTCCCTGAGGCAGACTGCTGTACCAGACCCAGACTGGTGTGCACATTCTCTCCTCCTTTCTCACCATTTGTCTTCTCCTCCGTAGTTTTTCCTAATATGTAACATGCCTCTGACATTATTTCCCCAACAGATCACTGCTTCTGTCAATCACAGCATTTTGTCTTAGACTGGGGCCTCATTAAACACTCTCTCACTCTCGGTCGCCCTCCTCCATGTACCCTCCTTTACCATTCCCTCTCCTTTTCTCCCCTTCCACCGCTGTTTTTCATGGGTTAGGTGTACTCAAACCTCTTGTGGAGATTCCCATCGCAAATCAAGTCTCTTATGTGTTATGTGTGATAATATCCAGTATTAATTTTGTTTTTAATATGACAAGAACATTACTAAGTAACAAAATCCTGTCTAGTTGCTATAACTTCATTTATATTTGGTCATATTTTATTTTAGGGTACAGTTCTCGCTATTAACAAACCATTAACTATGACTTTTAGCACAATGAACTACTCATTAGCTACTTAATAATAGTAAGAAGGTATAAGATTAGGAAAGTAGAATAAAATTATACTTTGAATACTAATAAACAGTTAATAAATTAATATTAGGCAGGTAATAAGTCAGTTAATAGTGTGAATTATTAGTTAAACTGAAGTGTTACCTTATAAAATTATAATATTATTATAATAAGCTATTAATTGGCTGTCTATTTATAGTTAGTAAGGTAATAGTTGGGTTTAGGTATTGGGTAAGATTAGGGAAGTAGAATGAGATCATACTTTAGGAACTAATATACAGTTAATAAATTAATATTAGGCAGGTAATAAGTCAATTAATAGTGTGAATTGTTAGTTAAACTTAAGTGTTACCTTATATTTTAAAAAACGTAAGCAAGAACATTAATAATGTTCTTAATAATGTTAATAATAATATTAAATATGTTTTTTAAAATGACAAGAAAACAAATTACTCATGTTATAACTAACAAAACCATTAGTTGCTATAACTTATTTTATATTTGGTCACACTTTATTTTAAGGTACTATTTTACTTTTAGCACATTAAACTACTGGTTAGCTGCTTAATAAGTTAGTAAGGCAGTAGCTGGGTAAGATTAGGGAAGATCATACTTTGAATACTAATAAACAGTTAATAAATTAATATTAGGCAGGTAATAAGTCAGTTAATAGTGTGAATGGTTAGTTAAACTGAGGTGTTACCTTATTTATTTTTTCATTATTAATACTTGAACAAGTGTTTTTGTTCAGACTGCTTATTTAAAATCAGCTGAAACAACACAATCATTGAGCTTTTGTTGGGACAACGTAATTTTTTTTATGTTCAATTCACTTAAATTTGTTAAATCTGTGAAGATAACTTGATTTGTAGGGCAATATGAATGAATTGTGTGGAACACAGCATCTTTTACAGTGCTTTATTATCAAGTATAATGTTTAATTGTTGTTCAACATTGTTTAAAGTTGAATTATTATTATTATTAAGTTTAATTGAGTTTATTGTACTTTTGGAAAGAAAATTGAAATCACTTGCGGAAGTCGTTTGTATTTCTAATACTTATATTTCTTATACTATTTAATTTTTTGTTTTATTATTGTATATGTAAAGCATTTTGAATTACCATTGTGAATGGAATGTGCTATATCAATAAACTTGCCTTGCCTAAATAATTAAAATGAAATAATATTAGAATTATTAATTTATTTTTTAGATATTTTATTTGTCAAAGGCATCAAATCAAATCATAATATAAATATGTTGGACAAAATATACTCTTGAAACTCGTAAGACGGATAAAGAAAAAAAAAGCCAGCGGGTTATGTTGTAGAATAGTAAATTACGTCATCATTCAGCTCTCGAGTCAATGGAAATGCAGGCCAGTTCTGAAAGAGCTCTGCAATTCCCCCATCCCAAGAACCACCATCATTTCTGCAAAAAAGAAAAGGGGTAGTAGGCTATGCATGTTTTACCTCTCTTGCTCTTTCCATCCCCACGCTCAGCTCTTTGATGTTGGGAATACAGGCTCAAGTTTCCCCGGGAGGAGATGGGGGGCGGAAAAAGAGCTGGGGGAAGGTATAATCTAGCTTCTGATTGGCTGAAAGACTGACCACACATGGCCAAAGATGCTGTTGTCTTTACCTGACCTAATGCTCACTCGCTAACAGATATGTGATGGCTATTTTGTTTGTTGCTTTGTTTGTTGTGTCTCCATTCTACTCCAGACGTCTCCTTGTGTGTTCATTACCCTTTCTCTCTTTCTCTCTCTCTCTCTCTCTCTCTCTCCTTCCCCATCTAAAATTCATACATTCCCACATTCTTTCAAGACAGCCCTAATTAGGAACTGTCATCTTTGCCGATTTTAATTATTAATTAAAAACAGGAAGGAGAGAGTGAAAAAAGCACATTTCAAATCAGGCCATGAAGGAACACACACACACACACTCGTTCTCAGGCCTGCCTGATGTCTGAAGGCTGTGGTCTCAGCGATGCTGATTAAAAACGTATTAAAACATTATAAATGATTAATGTGGATCCAGTTCTGAGTGGCAGTTATTGGTTTTAACGCAGGTAATGCAGCCTAATGACACGGGCACATGTGGACCCTTCGTCCATGTCATTATTCCTGCATGTCAACAACCAAACGGGGAGAGAGAGAGAGAGAACAGGCCGTTACATCAGAGCGCATTCAAGTCATCCATCAGCTGGCCGTAGCTCAATCAGAGACTCTGAGAGAGCAGAGGTGCTGTTACGCGCCCCCAGACGGCCGCTGGGTGATCGCCGCTAATAGATTTCCATAATGGACATGAGTGGAGGACGCGCGGGTCACTTTCACTTCAGTTTAGAGCCTGAAAAACTGATGCGAGCGAGTCTGTCACCAAAATAACACCAAGTTGAGGAGGGGGGACTTACACAAAAAAAAAGCTGCGATCCACACAATCGATTCTTGTGAGGATAACATGTATGAATTAAGTTAACTTGTTAGTTTTTACAAATTTAAGTTGATTGAACATAAAACAATTAAGTTGCCCCCCAAAAACTCAAGAACTGCGATGTTTAAGCTATTTTTTAAATAAGTAGTTTGAACAAACAACAAACAAAATAAAATATTTGTTGCTTGTTTAGAAAATGATTTAAGAATTTTTAAATATTTGAACTGGAAACAAGACAAAAGGAGAGAAAAAATAACATTAAATCATCATCATTTAGTTTCAGTACGACTTCTTATTATTGACCAGTGGTTTATAACCTGCCTATTATTAAGTGGCTGTGTTATTTTATCTTATTTTCAAGCTCTAATCGCATTCCTTAACCTAAATACTACCTTAATAACTATTTAAAAGCATCTGTTTTATTGGTTTATAGTGCTAAAACTCATAGGTATTGGTTTAATAGTAGCGAGAATTGTACCTGAAAATGAAGTGTGATCCTGTTATAGGAAAGAACAGAGTGCAAACTGACATACAGTATGCATTTCCTGAAACAAGATTCGACAGTGCTCACATCAGGGTATCTGCGGGGTCTTAAAGTCTTAAAATGTCTTAAATCTCAAAAGCTAAATTTTTGGCCTTAAAAAGTCTTAAATCTACTAAAATATTGTTTTGTAGGGTCTTAAATCTTTTTTTATTTAATTTTTTTTTGACAGATCTTTATTTTCCTTTGTTTATGTATAGCTATTTAGTGGCCAACACTCACCAACAAGCCATCTCAATAAAACTTTTAACTTAAAAAATTGCATTTAATTACTTTTCTTACAGTAACATTTGTTTAAAAGTTCTCGCTTACTGACCTGGCCTATATGTTCTATTATTAATTTATTATTATTGTTAATTATTAAAAGATTATTAAATCTTTTTCAACTGGGATATTCGAAAAATATCCTTAGCCTTTAGCCCTATATAAGACTAAAATTTAATTCATAATGGTCTTAAATGTCCTAAAAAGTCTTAAATTTAACTTTGTGAAACCTGCAGAAACCCTGTTATATGTAAATAGCAAATATATGGGAGTTTTATTGCTTATTGTTTGTTTTCTCATTGATTAATGACCTAAAGCAGATAATTGCACAATTTGAGACATTGTTGAGATCTTTTCTTTGACTCAACATATTGCTTATGACTCATTTTGTGCTCATATTTACTAAATTATCAACCTAGATGGCAATTTTAATGCCTATTTGGCGTTTAAATGACTTTTAATAGAAGTTTTGTTGAAATAATAACTTTGTTTCTGCTAAAATATCTACAGATCAATAAAAGTAGACTTAATTGGTAAAAGTAGGATTTTTTAATATTTATTTATATATATATATTTTTTTATTTTTCAGTCTATATATGCACTATATTTACTAAGTTAGCAACCTAGAGGAAAGGGTGATTGTTTTAGTCATTGAATGTCCATTGTAGTCCATTGGTGATGGTTGAAGAGATTCTCCCCAACCTCTGTAAAGCGCTTTGAGTGTGTAATATAAATGTAAAGAATTATTATTATTATTATTATTTGCGTAATTAAATTGAGTTTCATTGTAGTATCAATAATCAAAGGACAAATAAAGCCAAACGCAAATCTCAGCACAACTTTGATACCTAGTTGAGCTCTCATAACCTCTACATATCTGTAAACTTTTATTTTGGAGATTGAGTGACTTGTGAGCAAAAACCCTCAAAAGACAAAAGCAAGCGGAGGTGTTCCAAACAACGTGCATCGCTTTATTCCTAATGCATAATATATGTTTCTAAAGTGAACACTAGTGTGAGGTAGTTACCATGCGTGAAAACACAATGACGGACAGGGAAGAATGCGCAGATAGAGAGGGTAAAGGTGCATTAGTGCTAGCCGGCGCACCGTACGGCAAGAGCGAGGGGTCAGTCATTAAGAGACAGAAGGGCAAGCGCAAGAGCTAAAACAACAGAGCGGGTGAAATGAAATGACAAATGAAGAGAAGCTGGATTAGGTGCCGTGCTGTCCAGAAATGACGTGAGTGCCATATTTGTGAAACAATAATGCGGCTGGCAGCACGGATCCTTGTTCCTGATTCATCTACGGCCGTATGGCGTAGCTTTGTCAGTCTGCGCGTGGTATAAATTATTCAGTCTGAGAGATGGCAATTACAGAACCCTGCACAACCAAAATGAATATTTTATAAGGACTAAAACTGCACCGGAATGAATCATACACACACATACACACACACACACTGAGAGTGTGTTTGTACATGGCAGGACCAGAGGCCTTTGGTGCTTTCATATTGTTGACTGAAATCCAGAGAATTCTAATAAGCAAATATATTACAGGTTTACATTGTCGCTATTTTGCTGGCCGTGCCTGTGGACAGATCCCAGGGAAAGGGGATTCCTTTCGGAAACTTGTCAGTTTAGTGTGAAACTCAATGCTGTTTCTTTCAATTTCAAATAAGTGGTGATTAAAACAAATCAAAAAAAGAAACCTAATTGTTACGTTATAAAGGGAAAAAATCACACTAAAAGGAAAGTATTTGAGAGGAAATGTTAAATAATACGCACTAATACGTTGTGTGACGGCTTAAAAAAATATATGATAGATTTCTTGCTAATTTAATTTAATTCTAATATCTGCACTGATTTAAAGACATTATTAATGCAAAGAAACAATGATCATGTTTACATGGACACCAATAATCCAATTTTAATACGTTTAAGTCAACACTCTACCATGTAAACAGTGATTTTTGATTAATTTAATCAGATTAAAGTCATAGAAATAGGATTAAGATGTGGAGTATGCCGATTTTAGTCACATTATTGAAGTGCATTTCAGACATGTAAACACCGCAATCAAACTATTAGAGCCATGTAGGACTTTTCGCTGTTTTGCGACAGGGTAGTCCATACACATACGGCTGTTTGACACTATTCTCTGCACCTATTGAGTCAGAAGGACCACAGACACTCACACACACCGTGAAATGTGGATTTTTTTTTTTTTTCTCTTTGGTGTGCGGTTTTAAACTCCATTAAAACAACACTCCTCCACCAGTTCTTACTTCATATTCGCATCCAATTCCTCAGTTTGTCACAGAGGCATGATTGAAATGCTCCTAAGTGAAAGTAAAACTGCCAAACTGCAGCTCAAGTCCCAAAATTAAAAATAAAACACCCGAAATTACATTAAAACTGTGGAGGAAACATGGATAGTGTTGTGATGCAATGATGTTCGTTGACATCCTATGAAGATCTAGGTGCTATAACATGTAAAATGGGATCATGGAAGGATTTATTCAGATTGAGGCAAATAATTCCATTACTGATGTCCATGTAAACGTAGTCGATGTCAAAGAAACATGGCATTTTAAGCAGCATTTGAAATCAAAACGAAGCATAAATCACTGATAATTCACAATGAAATTGCATATTCAGTGTGAAAAACAAACTTGGACCCATACTGTGCAATGAAAAAATCTTAAAAATAAAAGGGGTCTGTGGCATCAGCCCAACAGCTCAATTGTTTACTTATTTTAATAACCCTATACTAATGCACTGTGCAAAGGAAGAGCAGGAAAGCAAATCCAGTCGATTTCAGGATGATTTATTTTAATATCTGCACTGTTTTAAAAACCATTGTTTATTAATGCCGAGAAACGCTGTCTTGTTTTGACCCCTGTGAATGTGCTCTTCGTCTCTTGCCAACAAGAAAGAGAGCAAGTGAGCGAGAAAGATGGAAAAGAGGTAAAAAGAGAGAGAGAAACACATTGAAAGGCTAATGGAGGCGGATTATACTGCCAGCCTACCCGAAGCATCGTCTGATAAAGGTTTTGTCTGTTGAGTTTCCTGCAAAAGTCCAGCTTTATAATGCTGAAACAAAAAATAACATTGTTCTTTAGGCTTGCAGGAGCAAAGCAACCTGCTTGAATGGGTATTGTGTGAACAGAGGCAGTGATACCTAAAGCTTTTGTACAGCAGAGGCAGGTCAGGCCTATGACATCAGCGCGACACAAGCAGGCCTCTGTGCGGCCGCTCCGCCAGGAGCTCAGCATGGTGGGAAAATACGTCAGGAGAAAGCTTTTTTTATCTGAGCACTCTCTCTCTCACTCACACACACACACACACACATTCATGATGATGGGACACACACAGTCCAACACATATGGGTGCTTTTAAAAAAAATCCCACCCAAAAATAGCATTTTAATGCTTACTCATTTATAGCTTCAATGAGACGTAAATATGAACCATGACTCATTTTGAGACCTTGTTGAGATCTACCTTGAAACCGAAGATAAAACATTCCTCTCAGGTTGAGCTTTTATAGCTTAAGGCATGTAAAATGACGCTTTATGGAGAATTTGAAGTGATTTTGATCTTCTGTCTCCACCAAAATTTCATAAAATTCTATGAAAATTCCATTATTAATATGATATGATATTCCAGTTTGAGTTAAATGTATTTATTTTAGGGCTGTCCAAGAATTAATCGTGATTAATCACATCCAAAATAAAAGTTTAACATAATATTTGTGTGTGTACTGTGTATAATTTATTATGAATATATAAATACACACATGCATATACTTGATAAAATGTTGGTTTATATTTAGATATATAAAAAATATATGTGTATGACACAAATTTTACATTTGAATATGATGTAACTACTTTGATGTAACTTTTTTATATATAGTTTTGGCTTCTATGAATGTGTTTATCACATATACATAATAAATATATATAACACACACACATATTATGTCAAAACAAACTTTTATTTTGGATGTGATTAATCACAATTAATTTTTGGACAGCCCTAATTTATTTACATTTTTTAAAGTGCAAACCTGAGCACTTGTTCAAACTTCCTGTTTAAAATGAGCTGAAACAACACAATTCTTGTCATTTCTTTGGCCAGTTTATTTGTTTCACATTCAGTCCGCTTAAATGAGTAAACCATTAAGCTAACTTAAATGTTTTGTATTGGGACAACATGAAGGATTTGTGTTGGTCCGACAACCTGGTTAGATTATTTGTAGTTCCCAGCATGCTTTGAGTGGGAGTGAATTAAGAGAGGGACATGTTGACAATAAAAGTAATCTTAGGTGTTTAAAGTTAAATACTTGTTCGAGTTTAATCTTCACTTTAGTGTTTCATGTTATACTTTGAGTTTTGAGGTTACCCCATTCACTGAAACAAATTTGATTCTGCAAAATTGTTGCAAACAATTTATATGGGTTTAATTTAAACAAGCAAATTAAATTTATTAATGTTCAACTTAATTTGTTTGTTTAATTTCAGCCCAAAAAATGTTTACAATCATTTAACTTAAAAAGAAAAGAAAAAGAAAAAAGAAAGTAAATCCAAGGAATCATCTTTGAATGTTTTTTCAGTGTTGCAGAAGCACCCCTGCTTTGGGTGTTGGCAGCTTCATTAGCAAACATGTAGTTTGTTGCTTTGCTCAGTGAGCAGTAACTGTCCTAAAATTAGTTCTGAGATCAGTCTCAATCAACTGTATACAGTATGAAACTCATGAAATATGCCTAAAAATTGATCTTTTGGTTTATTTAGGATAACTTTAGATAAGACTAAGAGACTTATACGACGCATTATAGACATACATGATATAATCAGACCTTTGAGTTTAAGTTAAATAAATATACAAATGTATTTAAACTTTTATTTGATAAAATCACGTTGAACCAACTCAGTTGCATTTAATTGTGTAAATATGTATATATATATATTTGTTTTTAGTTGGTGCTAAACAAATTTATTGGATGGAAATCCTGCCCTCAATCAAATTGAGTTCATTCACTGATTTATTTCATTGAGTGTATTAAGATCTCTGGAACACAGTTTTCCTTCTTTTTTTATTTAGACTCATGACTTCCTAAGAGAAACACTTCTTGCATAAATTAGAGTTTTAATTGCTCATTTTAATTCAATTTTATTGCACTTTTATTTCTCACAAACTCAATGGAGCTCTCAGTTACAGATTATTTAGACATCAACTTTATCTCAGTGTCTAATAATAAAACAAATGACTCAAATATTAGCAAGTCAAGCCACGCTTGAAGACACTTCAGACACTTTGCTCTCCATTCCATCTCACTGCTCTCTAGGAAAAATAATCAAAACATTAAAGAGATATCATTTAGATTTTTTTCTTCTTCGCTGCGACCTGCCGTTTTTAAATAAAATGCTTGCTTTAAGCAGCAACAGATGAACTGCGAGTTGGGCGAGATGACAGAACCCGACTTGTACACTTGAAAAGAGAACGGGAGGGAGAGGGAATGACAAAGTGCTCGCAGCACAGCGGGATAAATGGTCTGAAGTGGAGTGAAATACAGACAGGGAAGGAAGCGGAGAAGGAGACATGCATTCCAAAAGCTGCTGTCCCTCTGATGGCTGTTACCCGGATAACTGACACCGCTGCTTTTGCCTGTCTGCGTGGGACACATGGGCTTTCAAACAGGGTTATAGGCAAATAATAAGGATGCTCTCGCTCACAGGACTGACATGCAAGCATCCTTTACTACAGAAAAAAAAACAAGGCGGGAGGGGGGAAAAAACGCTTCTCTCCATGGAGAAAACAGCGAGTTGTCAGGTTGATTTTGTAGAGCAGTAGTTGAGGCAAGAGCCGACAGCATTGGCCTCTGTCTTTCCTGTCGCAGGTACACAAATGTGTCAGCATACATGGAGATGCGGCTCCTTCAGGGGCCGCCACGCGCACGCTGGGGTTTGGGGGCGATGAGCTGGAGGGTTATTAAAGGATCTCATAGCTCTTTCAGCCGTATTAGAATGACAAGCCACAGGGAGATGTGCTTTCTAAACCTGCACGGGCCACTAGGGGGCTTTCAGCTCAACAGGAGGGGAAACACAAACAGATCACATCCCTGTTTGAATGATGAAAGGAAATGTGATTGCAAACTGCATTGGTTTAAAAAAAAAGGGGGGGGGGGGGGCATATACATGTATTTTATTTAGATTATTTTGAATGCTGCGTTGCAATATTTGTAGTCATGCCATTATGAATTATAATATATTTTGAGTCTTTTGCATTTGTTGCCAGGTTTATAATCTGTTTGCTATTGAAGCTTTTAATGTGCATCCACCAACATGTAAAGGCATGGAGCAGAGATGCACAAAAAAGGGCCAGCGGGCCAAAGTTGGCCCATTGTAACCTTTGATTTGGCCCACCATCCCATTTGAGAATGATGAAGAGGGGATAAAGAGGGCCTTTAACACAGTTCGTGTTTTCTAATTTTAAATAACATTTTTTGTTTGTTTGTTTTATTGCTGGGCTGCAAAAAATCTAACTGAAATTAAATGTTTTAATTAAATGTAAATGAATCTGAGTTTGTAAAACGTAAATACTGTCACTCGACAAATATGAACTATGCAGAAAACATTGGCCAGCAAATCAGGGCAAAAACTAGTGTAACTCCATAATGTTATAAATGAGATTGTTTTTGTTTTGACTGTAATAAATACATTATAAAATATAAAACATATATTATACTGTATTAGTTAAAAATAAAGCAATGTTTTCTAGTTATTTTTAAACAATATTAAGTAAATTAGGAACTATACTTGGCAACTATATTTATCTTTGGCCCACTAGTCTCAATAAAGGCTCTTCATACGAAAATGTTTTGGCATCCCTGGCGTGGAGAAAAGGATTGTGGTCACTTTGTTTTAAGATACAATGCTCGCTATTAATAAACCCTTAATTAAGACTTTTAACTCAGTAAACTACTAATCTAATGGTAATCAATAGTTAATGGGATAGTAGTTTGGTTTAGGTATTGAGTAGGGTTAGAGATGAAAAATTAATACTAATCAGTATCTTAATCAGTATTTTAAGCACTAGTCAGTTACTTAATAATAAGCAGGTGATAAGCTTAGTTTATATTTAGAAAACACTTATATTAAATAATATTATGAATCATGAATTAGTGTCATTATCACAATGGTGTAATTTACATTTAATAAGCTCTTGAGTGTAACAGTGTCCATGAGCTGAAAATGTTCTGATGAACTGTAATGGGTGGCACAATTACTGTTATTATAAACGCCCCACGTACACGTTGAGGTCAGAGGGCACGGTTGATTTAAACCTTGCCTTTCTCTTCTCATTTTAAGATCTATTTGCAGACATTACACCCTGCTGGCCTGATTATCTGAAGTCAATCAGAAACCCTAATCACACAGAACGACTCCCTCACATCTATCAGAGGAGCCGGCAAAGAAGAAGAAGGAGAAGAAAAAAAAAAAAGAAGCTAAATCTTGTTACCTATGTACAATAGCTGCGCTCGGGTCTAAGAAGGCCAGGGTTTCCCTGGAGGAAACGGCCCCATTAATTGCAGCTGTAAGTGTGGATCCAGCACAGGGTGGGATTCAATACAGAGCCGTTTATCCTGGAACCCGCTGTCACGGCGCTGGGTCACGATCCCAAACCGTCCCATCCAAATCACCAAGGAGAAGCGATAATGAAAATTTCTTCATGTATAAAATCCTTAATCAAAATGCTGTCGGTGTCATCTACAGGCAGCGCTCGCGACTTAAATTAATATACAACAGAACCTTTGGCAAAATGAACATGCCCTTTTCTGACATGCAATTCTCAACCTTAGGCTGGACGAAGGGATAGAAATCAGCAGAAAATAAATAAATAAATGCATAAAACCTCTAACAAGCTCGCAATTGGGCCTCACAATTGAATATCTTTTCACTTATTAACTTTAAAACAACAAGAAGAAAAAAATCCAATTATTGGGCGATTTTTCGCTGTGTTTATGGTGTGGATTTGTTGATGTAATGCTTCCTGTATCTGTCCCAAGCGGATATTAGCGAACTCGCCCTCCGAGAAACAACAGTTTCAGCAAAACACCACGGAGTAATGCAGATATTCACACTTTTAATGACCTCAGGGAACACATCTAGCGTACGGCGGCGTGCTACGAACCAAAGCGTACACTTCCTCTGCTGCTGACACGGCTGCATCGCGCAAATAAAACCCACGTTTGATAAACAAGAGCTCTGCTATGAAATGCAATAACGCTACAAGGGACACACCGCCATAGCGACGCCTGAGGGACCGCACGAGTCTCTCCTCAACTTTTCATTTAACAATTGGAGCGTTCCAGTGAGCGCGTCTATCTGAATGCGCCCGCATGTACTTAGCACACCTCGGCTTGGGTGGTTATCTGGAAATGTGTTCAAATTGGCCACTTTCTTTTCAGAACGTCACAGCGCTCATTGAGCTTCAACGCCGGCCCCAACAGACCCAACATCAGCCTTTCTTGTGGGCGCAGGAGAACTCTCAATTTACCCAGAGACAGGTCTCAGAGTGCGATGACGGGTCCCATCTGCATGCTCAGAGATTAAACATTCAATTTGTTCCCCGATAGGCCACGGGTCCCACCACTTACCATACAAATGAAAAAAAAAAAAAAAAACACACGTCAGACTTGCGTCTCCGCCTCTGCTCCAGCATCACAATGCCCTTCTATTGCCGCAATATTTACTTCAGGGGAATTGCGACACGTGGCGTATTTATCTTCATGAAAAATGAGCATCTGAAATTGAAATCACCTTTTGAATGGGGCGCAGATACAGCCTGCCACTAATATGCTTCATGAACTATAAAATTTAGTCACACGGTACGGCTGTATTACTGCCGAGGGTTTAGTGCGCGCACACACACAGACACACATCAGGCAAATTTTCCCCGTGTTAAGCTGCGGCGAGCTCCGGCAGTTGATTCAGTGTGATAGTCATTACGCTTACATGACGGTACAAGTCAGCCCTGTCAGATTTATGCCCCTCTCCTCCGTTTCTGCTTTAATCTCACCCTCAATAAGCTATTTGCACTTGCTGCCTCACGCAGGCAAATTGAAATAGGGTGCAAATTTGCGGGTCTTAAATCTGAACAAGTACAGACACATATTTTTCACCTGCCTCCCCTCATTTTCTCACAAGTAAACACAATACGCGTCCTCCGTCATGCATTTATGCCTCCGAAAAAAGATTTGTCTTTCTTCTCATTCTCGCTCTCTCTCGCTTTCTCTCCACCAAAATAATACGCTGCTAAACAGCTGTCGGCTAAATCCATGAATGCTTGCGTAACTCGACAGAAAACAACATTTCCTCTTTAAAAAATAAATAAATAAATATCATAAATCTCGCTGATTGGAATTTGCATGGCAATTATGCTTTCTAAAACACTTAGCGCAATGTTGCATGAATCCCCTCTTAAAGAAATTAGGGTGATGATGGTGCCGCTTTTGGGAAGCGAAATACAAAGCAGGTGTTATGAATGAGAGCGCAGGTATATTTCCCCAAACGCTAGATGACATTTTGTGGACGTTTACGAAAGGATCGGTCTACAGCGGGGTCTAGAAGTCATTGAGGCCTGGTCTTTGCTTTAAGTTTGGCCGGAGTGAGGAAAACCACTGGAAGTTGGTTTAAACTAAAAGCTGAAAATTCTGTCATCTTTAACTCCCATTTTCTTGAGCCAAAGGTTATTTTGAAAAAGCTGGAGACCTGTATTCCTTGACTTTCATAGTATTTGTTTTTATTACTATGGAAGTCGGTGTTTCCTCTAGGATTTTTCCAGCTGTGGTGGCAGGCCTTTTACACAGATCTTCCAACTACCTATGGCGTTATTTCAATAGCTATGTTTCCATCCACCTATTTTTATTCGTATTTTGGATATGCACATAAAAAACGGTTGATGAAAACGCCATAATGCGCATAAATATTGTGATGGAATCACTTTTACCGCACAAATTTCCAGTATGCGCATTAAAAAAAGGTCATGTAAGATCATGTAATGATAAAAATGTGAGTAAATGGACAAACCAGCAGGCTGAGCACACCGTAAAACATCTAAAATGTTGTTTTGGTCATTCTAAAGCTCCTTACTGTTTCAGTAGTTGTGTTATTATATGATTAATGACCTCTATAATCAAGAGCGTCTGTGCTCCGTGTCTGACACCTTCAAACGCCACCGTGCGTTCACTGCGTGTCAGGATCGCCTTCTGAGGCACAAGTCATTTATTAAATGAAGAGAAGATTGACACAGCTTCTCCTACTGCAGCAAATTACATTTTTACTGTTTATATCTGCGCCAGTTAATCAGGAAGTGATGATTTTGTCCGCTTTGACTCGTTGAATATAAACTCTGCTTTATTTGCTTGTCTTTTATGCGATAATCCAGGTCATTCGCATTTTTGCATAGAAACTTAGCTTATGACAAATGTCATGAGCAAAATATAGTCCAGATTGCATTCATGTAACATACAAGCATCTTTGTCTTTGCTTGTGCACCGATTTCCTCTGTTCATGCACAAAACCTCTTGCACACCCTCAAATATACACTGCTCAAGCGCAGATTTACTTGTGCGCTCTCAAATAAATATTGTTAAAGTGCGGTTTAGTGTGTTTATGTGATGAGTATGTCTCCAGCATTTATTAGATTTGCTAGGAATATTTATGAATGTCTCCAATAGACCTAAAGAATGGCATTGACGCGTAGTAAAGTGAAACGGCCATAAAGATAAAGTCATTGTATGCAAAACCATAGACCTTTATCTATAAATAAAGTATAATTATGAAAACCGTGTTCATCATAGCTGAAAGCTACATCATGTTTGCCCCACGCATCGCACAGCCCAGTCAGTCAGTCTGTCAGCATGTCACCTTAAAGCAGTGGTGTCCAAACTCGGTCCTGGAGGGCCGATGTCCTGCATATTTTAGTTCCAACCCCAATGAAACACACCTGAACCAGCTAATCAAGCTCTTAGTAGGCATGCTAGAAACTTCCAGGTGGGTATGTTGAAGGAAGTTGGAGCTAAACTATGCAGGACACCGGCCCTCCAGGACCGAGTTTGGACACCCCTGCCTTAAAGGGTTCAACAACAAATAACGCTACTACGATTACAGAAAAGTTTGCTCTGTTACAATTCACTTACTTTTTAATACGTTTTGGTTCGACTATAATCCGCTGTAAAAAATAACTAAATAAATAAATACATTTTGGTGTGAATACATTTTGGTGTGAAGATGAATGTAGCAGAAACCATGGAAGTCAATGGTTGCGGGTTTTCAGATGTCTTCAAAATATATATCTATTTTTTTGTGTGTTTAACAGATTAAAGGAACTCAAAGGTTTGGAACCACTTGAGAGTGAGTAAATAGTGACCACATTTGCATTTTTGGGTGAACTATCTCTTTAAGCTAATGGAAAATACATGTTCCCAGTAAGCGCATAGACCTTTAAGCGCATAGACCATACGGCTACAAAAAGAGCATGCACAGATTGCAACAAGCCTAAAAAAGCATTTTTGCTAGTACTTTCATACTTTTGCACCACACTGTATATCCAGACTGCTCTTGAGCGAGTGGATATAGATGTAGAGGCGCTAGACTGGCTGATGTGGTGATGGTACAGATATATGGGGCCCAGACTTTGGCCTTTGACAGCGGTAAAGCAGGAAGTCGGCGCAGGGTGAGTCTGATGTGTGACCTTCGGCCTCTGCAGCTGTTCCGCGGAGTGATTTATCTTAATACGCATCCGTCTCTCAGTCAAGTACACCCTGACCCAGGGCTGCTCGGTGCCACCACAAAACACTTATTTCATAAGACTGACAGAGGCTGAGAAAAGAGAGAGAGAGAGAGAGAGAGAGAGAGGGAGAGAGTAAGAGATGATAACCCTGGTCTATTTATCACTGCCCAGACAAGAGGCTCTGATATGAACAGATCTGAACACAAGAGTGTGTGCAGCAAGGTTTGTGTGCCAATATGATGTAGAATGGCTTAGCTGCTGAGTTTCAATTGAGGTATTGATTTGAATGTAAGGAAATGTAACTGAAACAAATTGGAAATTTGTAAAAACTAATAAATAAACTCTAAATGGATAAATAACAGTTAAAGTCTGAATGAATAGCACCTTTCTGAGACTTTTATTTCAGTATGATGCTGTAAAACTGAAACCACTTAAGTCGCGACGTTTTTGTGACGTATAAAATACTGTCCAAGCCGCTACTCATTTGAATTGAGAAAATATTTGTTTATGACCACTTTTTAGTCATTATCACACATTAATTAAGTGAATTTTATATAAAATCACATCAGTCTTTGGACATTCTGCATCACAAACACCAATATTTTAACAATTAAAAAAAATGTATGACTTTCTGGCCATCCGAAATTGGATACACACACACACACACACACACACACACACACACACACACACACACACACA
>CAIGQQ010001915.1:45510-98063 GCA_903798035.1 Danio albolineatus | reverse complement strand
TAATATAATATAATATAATATAATATAATATAATATAATATAATATATAATAAAATTGAACTATAATTAAAATTATAAACCTAGACAATCCAAAAATTACAATAAAACAAATCTATAGATATAATATAATATAATATGATATGATATAATATAATATAATAAAAAAAATTTAAACAATAAAATTGAACAATAAATAAAATTAAAGACCTAGAAAGTAAAAAAAAATCACGATAAAGTTAATACATAATATAATATAATATAATATAATATAATATAATATAATATAATATAATAATTTAACAATAAAATTGAAGAATAGTTAAAATGATGGACCTAGAAAATTCAAATATTATGATAAAATTAATCTATAGATAAAATTGTATATATTATAATAATAATATATTATAATTTTATATAGATAATATAATATATGATCTATAAAAACAATATATATATATAAATATATAAAAAAAAATATATAATATTATATAATATAATATTATATAATATGATATAATATTATATTATATAATTGAACAATCAATAACAATAATTACAATTATCGACCTAAAAAGTCCAAACATTATGATTCAAATAATCTGTAGATAAAACAAAATTGTTACAAAACGGTTGATCATTGGAATGTTTAATAGATACAAATTGATCAATCAATAATCAATCACATTTACTCAATATAGACCATGAATGTAACCAATATCATTCTTAAGATGTTGAGTTTGAAATCTCAGTCTTTCTCTGTTTTCCTCTGTGTGTGTTTCTGTTGTTTGATCATTGAAGGGAAACAACAGTTGTGTGTGTGTTTGTGTGGGTGGGTTTTATGCAACTCGACTCTCTCATTTCTGCATGGAGTTGGAATTATATAACATTTCCCTTTTGACTGACATAAGATGAAGTCACACACTTAGTTCATGCAACATACACACAACATCTTTTTTAGGAGAATGGCCATTCATTTATTATTTTTTCCTTGAGAGAGTCATTACGGTGGGGCTTAATTCTTATTGTACTTTATTTATTTCTCTCTTTAGTCAGCAGGAGGAATTTGCATACTTAATTGATCAATATGCTTCGTGTTCCTTTTGCACATCTGCCAGGCTGCTCCCTACTGCCACAGTCTCTCATTCCTCAAAGTGACAGCTCTCTCAGCCTCACGCACACACACACACACTAACGCTCCCTCTCACTTTCCAGCATGGACACTCATTCACAGAGACTCAATGGTCCATTCTGGGTTTCAAACAAGGCTTCTTGAGCGTGCCAGACTTTTAAATGTACTGATATGCAATGGACGGAGTGGGTTGGGTTGCAGTTTTTACGACTCTTGATTTGTTGAGTCGTCCAGACCTCATAAATGGACTTTGCTAACTTAGAGCATTTGTGCAGGACTTTTCAATATGGATGTTCTTTATCGAGTGTCATTGTGTGCGCTTTTCATCTTTGTCTATGTCGGAACAAAATGGCCAACATTAACAGCTCTTATCTGTGTTAGAGACAGTGAATCTCACATTCCCAAGTCAGCTGAATTCCTCCTTCCTTTTTTTGCTTACAGGAGCTCCACTTGAATATACAGTATCTAAAATACTTCTGTGTGTATTTGTAACGTTAAGTGAATTAATATAATATAATATAATATAATATAATTAATATAATATAATATAATTAATATAATATAATATAATATAATATAATATAATTAATATAATATAAATAATATAATAAATCTAATATAATATAATATAATATAATATAATAATATAATTAATATAATTAATATAATAAATATAATATAATCTAATCTAATCTAATATAATATAATATATTATAATTCCAAAAATTATGATGAAATTAATCTATAGATAGAACAATAGATTGATCAAAAGATAATCAAGCAATATTGTTATGAAACGGTTGATCATTGGAATATTTAATTGATACAAACTGATCAATCAGTTGATCACATTTAATCAATCATAAAAAATTGTGTGTATTTATAACTTTAAGTGAACTTAAAAAAAGGCAATCAGTAAATAAACACACAAACTAATTTAAATAGTTTATTAATTATTGTAAAAGTCAATCAGTCAATCGATAAATAGTTTGAATATGACATTTACAATAAATGTCTTTTTTTTGGAGAAAAAAGATACACCTGAAAGCTTCATTTTAAAAATAAAGCTTTGTATTGATGTATGGTTTATTAAATTTCTGTGATATTATATATTAATTATATTAGTAATTAGAGTATATATTTACATTTATATTATATTTGTTTATTATTAGTTATTTTATGAAAATTTGGACTCCGAGGGTTAAAAAAAAATTAGATATTGACAAAATTGCCTTTTTAAGTTGTCTAAATTAACGTCTTAGCCATGAAAATTACTATTTTAAAAGAAAGTTTTGATATATTTACAGTAGAACATGTACAATAAAATATGTAATATGATCTATAGTTAATATTCTAATTAATTTTGGCATAAAAGCAAAATCAATCATTGTAATATATTACTATGCAGCACAATAAATACCTATGAAACATAAGACTGGTGTTCTAACCCAGGGTCACAAATGGAAAAATAAAAAAAAAAACATGCCAGATGTTCTGACCCCAGCGTATGCTTTAAACAAAAGCACCCACTTGACTGTAAGTCCTCACCTCAAGTGATCATTATTGTGGTTCAGTTCAATGATTTGTTTCCTCTGCTTCCCGTCATATAGAAAATAAAGTTTTGATATATTTATTTAAGTATTTATATATTTACAATAGAAAAAGTTCATTAAAATATACAATATGATCTTTAATATTCTAATGACTTGGCGTAAAATCAAAATCAAACATTTGGCCCATACAATGTATTTTTGGCTATGACAAAATATAAACCTATGCACCATAAGATAATAGGTTTTGGATAATGGATAAAAAATAAAAAAATCCCAGATGTTCTGACCTCAGTGTATGCTTTAAACAAAAGCGTCCACTTGACTCTAAATCCCCACTTCAAGTGATGATTGTTGTGGTTTAGTTCAATGATTTGTTTCCTCTGCTTCCCGTCATATGAAAGACTTTTAAAACTGTTGTTTGAAGGAAATTGGATCGGGGGTTTGGAGCTGTTAGCTAGTTAAAAAAAAGATTGTAGAAAAAAACTCATCTCTAATCGCTGCCAAAGTTTGTCGTGTTGCTACTTTTTGATTGATGCCTCAGCCAAGTCTGTCATTTCCTCAATTAATTTGCTTGCAGAAAGAAAGAGAGACTCTCTCCACTGCAAAGCCCTTATGAGACTCTAAATATAGGAGCTCGTCATTTCAGCGTCAAACTTAGACGCACCGCTATTGTCATCTCGGCAAAGAAAAACTTTAATTTGATCAGAATTCCTCAAGAGGAGTGTTAAATTAATTTGAACAGGGTTGGAGGGGAGAAAGGGATGCACAGTGACTTTGAGAAAAGGGAAATGAAATAGAATTATACGGGAAGCGATGAGTGCTGACTGCACACTTTCCGCCGGGGTTGGCGTTACTAAACATCTCTTTCATATCCAACTCGGGCTAAATAAATGCCAATATTCACCTTGAGAGTATCATCATAAAGAAGACGCTCTCTGGAGACGTCCCGGAGGTATGGAGCTCTCTCTGTCGCACTTGGGAAAGAGGAGGGGGAGAAATATGGCTCTTCTGAATGATTTCCTCGTTCTAAGTGAGCAGTCACTCTGTGAAAGTGTCAAGGATAAAAACCAAACACCACAAATAACAGAGAAATGACTTCAGAGAGAGAGTGAAGGCAGAGAGAGATAGAGATTCACATGACTGGTTTTAATTTGAGTTTGAAAAATACAACCTGTTTCCTCCCAACACCCCTAAATCATCTTCCATCGATCCAGTCCAAATCTGACAAGTCTTTTGCTTCTAAAAAGCCGTATAAAAACCTCGAGCTCGCTCGCATGGAGAAACGACAGTGCTAAACACTTCTCACCTGACGGGTGACCTGTGTGCAGTCGGGACGCCGTGAGACTGACAAAATCTGATAGGGAATTGAAGTTATTTTGAAAACAGATGCAAATTAGATCCTGATTGTTTTTCAGGAACTATAGCTATGATGTAAGGTCACATATATTATCACCCGGATTATCCTTTAGAGTGATGGAACTATTTACTCACCCTTAAGTGGTTCCAAGTTTCTTTCTTTAAAAAATGTAACCATTGACTTCCATAGAAAGACTACTACTACGGAAGTCAATGGTTACTGGTTTATTGGTATAGCTTTCTTCAACATATGTTCTTTGTGAAATGAACTTTCAAGAGTTCACACTTAGCTGTGAATTCAAGAGTTCACACTTAGTTCACACTTAGCTGATGATTGATTATGAAGCATGCTGTCCCGGGAGAGAGCCCTGAGCTCATAAAATCCTCGAGCCCAGGGCTCCCTCCCGTTCGCAAGGCGAGAGGAGAGTTTGAGCTCAGGTAGATCTCGAGAACTCCCCTGCGGGTAGCTAATGAACAGATAGTGGTCGCTATGAAAAGATAACTACTTACTAGGAGCATGTCTATGGCGCCGATTTGTATTAGTCAATTAACTTAAGTTGCATGTTTTTGGACGGTGGGAGGAAACCGGAGAACCCGGGGGAAACCCACGTGAGCACGGGGAGAACGTGTAAACTCCACACAGAAACGTCAGCTGGCTTGGTAAGGACTAGAACCAGTGATGTTCTTGCTGTGAGGCAACAGTGCTAACCACTGGGCCACCGTGCCACCCATCTAGGAAAGGAGGAGGAGTAGGCGTGGAAGGGGGGATTCTTCAAAACGAAGATGGCTGTGATATGGAACTTAGGGTATATATAGTGGCTTAGGACTCATCTGATTGGTGAATCATAAATTGGATAATGCGGGACCAGCTGCGAGCAATCATCTGCATGTGATCCTCTCGAAATTAGTTTATAAAACTTCACTTAAACAAGTAAAGGGTGCGTAAATGATGACAGAGTTTTCATTTTTCCACGATCAGTCCCTGTGTCAAGTCCCAGTGTCAGACTCATTCATGATGCATTTGTGTACTTGGATTTTAGAAGAAACGCTTAAGTAAAAGATTCAGTGACAATTTCATCATCTCAAATAACTTTCACAAGTTCATACGTAGAAATGTTTGAAGATTATAGCATATTTGGTGTGCTGTCCAGGGGGTTCTGAGCTTGGCAAAGACACCCCAACTCGTGTTATTCCCCTTGTCGGGAAAGTAAGAGATGTTGGGGTCTGGGTGAAGTGTCTAGCCTGGCCCTAGAACGCTCCCCTTAGGTAGATAGTGTTTAAGAGGTGAGTTGTCGGGGTTGTGGAGGGATGCTAAAGTCGTGAAATGATGAAGGTAGGATGAGTTTGGTATATATGGGGGTTTGGTGTAATGTTGATTGGATAGTAGAATGATTTTCAATGATGTATTAGAATTGTTGAAACATCTACGCATGCTCCTCCCGAAGTTTGTTTATAAAACATCACTTGTGATAGACATCCGAGTCCAAGTTGATATTTATTTGATAATGACAACTAAACTAAACCACTCGTCAATATAAGTGCTTGGATTTGCCAAGAACTCTTGAATCACAGCTGTGACATCTCAATATGAACTGTTGAGCAACTTTTGAGCAATATGGTTTAGAGGAGCAGGATGGATGCAAACGCATCAGTGTACCTGTGTCGTCTAGCACACGGGTTGCTAGCCTGATTTGAGATTTGCTTTTAATTGTTCGTTCTGGATTCCACGCTGAGCGAGTCTTTGTGTTGCAGGCATCACAGCAATCTCCTCTCATTATTGTGTAAATAGGTTTTGGCAAGGCTCAGTAAATAAAATACAGACTGACAGGAGGACGGGAGGGAATTAGCCTTCCTACCAATTAGACTAGCCTTAGGCTGTACTTTTAACTGCAGATGAATCCCACAAATCGCTGAAATGATCCTGTCACAGACCCCTGATATGAAAACCCCACTGTGCAGTGTGGGAGAGCGGAGGAGAGAGGACAGGAGAGGAGAGAAGTGAACGGGAAAGAGGGAGAGTGGATTCGAGAGCGTTTGGGAAGCTGTTTTAATGAGTTGGGGAGGGTTTCCAGGCGGGGGCCGCACCTCACAGCTGGGGCCCGTTGATTGACAGGTCGGATCAGGTTCTCCAGCCAGTGGGGCCAGATGGAAAGAGCAGGAATCTGCTTAAAATGCAGCCGTTTTACGCTCTCGATCCTACTTCCCAGCGAACGGAAATTCCCAAATTGTCTCACCTCCTACCTGTAAAAATTATTTTCCATAATAAATGCAAAATATGCTTCTTGTTTGCCAAGAATCCATTTGGTCCCCCCTACCCCCCATAGCCCCGGAAGCCATTTTTATTTCAGGAACTGTTTGGTTAAAAAAAGACACAATTATTGCTGAAACAAAGTGTCATCTTCACACGCGGTGAAGCTAAAAGACAAACACATGCAGGAGAAAAAAAAGAGGAAGATCGGGAAACGTCGTCCTCGGCCAAACGTGTAACCCAAGTCAAGAGCGCAGGGGGATATAAAGCTTCCACAGTCATCTGGGAAGTGAATTTTAACCAGATTTTTCCTGAATTTGAGCTTTATAGAGTTTCAAATCTGAGCTCCCAACTGAGGATTCCCACCGTCAAACTTTTCAGCGCTGTGTGTGCGCTTCACCCTTCACTTCCTGTGCTCCTTCAGAAACACTTCCTGTTGTGTGTGTGTGGTGGCTCATGTTTTCTCAGCCAGAGATGTTTGCTTGCTTTAGCGTTGATCTCATCCTTCCCTGCTGTGCGGTTTTGTGTGTGCGAAGAGGTCACAGAACATCACCCCGAGATCAGAAAGGTCACAACTAGCCGAGACAAAACAACACACACGTGTCTCTCTGCAACTGCACGACAATAGGACAAATATAATGGAGAAATAGCTCTTTTAACGTATAACAGTGAGCTTTTGAGGTTGTCGTAATGGTAAATAACCATGACATCCTGTTCCATACACTACAATTTAAATACCATTCATTCATTCATTCATTTTCTTTTCGGCTTATTCCATTTATTAATCTGGGGTCGCCACAGCGGAATGAACCACCAGCTTATCCAGCATTTGTTTTACGCAGCGGATGCCCTTCCAGCCGCAACCCATCTCTGGGAAACATCCATACATTCTCATTCATACACATACACTAAGGACAATTTAGCTTACCCAATTCACCTGCACCGCATGTCTTTGGACTGTGGGGGAAACCGGAGCACCCGGAGGAAAACCACGCGAATGCAGGGAGAACATGCAAACTCCACACAGTAACTCCAACTGACCCAGCCGAGGCTCGAACCAGCGACGTTCTTTCTGTGAGGCGACAGCACTACCTACTGCGCCACTGCATCGCCCAATTCAAATACCATATTATATTTAATTGGAATTTTCCAGAATTTATCTTCATCTTTAAGTCAATGTAACATTTTAGATCAGTTCACAGCTGTAAATATTTATATTCACTTCTGCATTTTCCCCTGCCTGAGGAAAAAGAAAAACATAATAAAATCTGAAGCAGAAGATGACTCATAAAACTTCCCGAAGAAAGACTTCACTCAATCTTAACTCTTTCTTGCAAATTTCCTCTTTCCCTCCATGAATCATTGTTCCTTCCAGGACGGAATTAATGCAAATCCCTGGCACAAATCAAATCGCTAAATAATGTGGCCAGGACAATAAATTTGTCCTTATAACACTTAAGGATGTGTCCCGCTGGGAGTCGTAGAGTACCGAGAGAAGGTGTAGGGTTGGGGGTTTTGCCGCCACACTGTTCTTTATCATGACAGATCTCCTTTGCACACTAATTTTCTTGTTAAAGAAGAGAGAACAGACTTAAATCTTTTTTTCTCTCTCTCTCTCTCCTCCCTGCCGCCGGTGCTTGTCAGCTAAAGCTCACATTAAGAAACAGAGCAGTCGCATTAGCCCATATTACCATCTAACCGGGTCACTTCACACTTAGTGAAGAAATATCTCACAGTGCTCTGAATCAATCACCAAAGCGGATCTCCATCTTGAAAGGCCATCCTTAACTTCTGCTAACTTTGGTTTAGGCCTTTCTCTTGCAATAGTTTTTGTTTTGCGTTCAGCTTTGCTTCCCAGACAAGAAGCGAAGGTCGAAACTGTCGCTCCGTTCTCCAATAAGCTAAATAAAATTAGACTTTGCTCCCATTCACTCAGCTGGAATCGATCGCGGACGACTTGTGGGTTTAAGACTTAATAAAACACACGTGAGAGTGATATCGCAGGCTTAAAGATGAATTTGCTTCCAATTCAATTGTTTCATTGTCAAATTTATTGCACCTTGCAAATAAGTCCCTGTTGCGGTATACGCTGGAACGGAAGCGAGAGGGAGAGACTCGAGGAACAAGGCTAAACCGCCGTCCGCCCCCTTGACAGATGTGCTTCAAAAAGGACGCAGCAGACAGGAGGCAGTAAAGTAAAAAAGACAGAACGAAAGAAAAGACTCCAGCACTTCACCCTCTTAATAGACAGCTGTGAGGAGAGACGGGGAAAAAAAAGGAGAGAGAAAGGCGCTCATTTTCTCTTCCGGAGGAGAGCACAGAAGCGCTCAGCGGGAAAGAGCTAGAGAGAAAACTGCAGCCCGCCGAACGCTCCGCGGCGAGATGATGAAAGTTGTCAGGGTTCAAATTTACTCATACGCTCACTTACGACATGATTGATTTTCCTTCAGAGTTCTCAAACACACGATTGTCTTCCCTTCTGCAGGCTAAGCTAATGTGTTGGCCCAACTCTTTCTCTCACAGCGCTTCTCTCTCTTTTTTTTTTATCCTGCTCTCTCCTCACTGTCTCCGGCCCATGGGGGCTTTGACACGTAGAAGAACAGAGGCGAATGACTGGGATGAATTTGAAAGCGTAATTTTCCATCTGTCAGTCAACGGACTAAAAGGAACAACTTAAGCAGCCGTCAGAAGGGTCGAAGCCCTGAAACCAGAGTCGCCTTTGTCCTGTGATTGGACGCGATATGACAGAAGAAAATCAGATTCGGGAAGGTGACAGAAACAACGAGCGTCCATTTGATAGCTAAATCCTCTATCGGAACGTTTAGAAATGCAGACGCTCATGCACTTCCTGCTTCAAAAAGACAACTTTATGGGACAGTTCAGTCAAATAGAAAACGCCGTCATTTATTTATCAACCCATCAAGTCATTTTTCAATGCAATCTAAATACAAAGTGATTTTTTTATATATATTGCAGTTAAATAAATGGACAAAAATATAAAAAGCACTATAAAAACACTTCTGGAATCACATTATACAATTTGTGGGGAACAAAAAGTTAAGGGCTTTACATATTTCGAAAAACGCTAAGTAAGATATTTTCTAATGTTTCTCAATGCTGTTTTAAGTGCAAATCCTATGTTGGTACTGTGATGCATGTACAGTATTCTGGCACTGTGACATGATTAAGACATACTGGAAAGAAATCCACAGTTCAGAAGATTATTGGTAGACCTTTGGCCCTGTATCCAGCTGTTTATCTTTTGAATTGTAAAGCTGCTCTACACCTTAGTCATGGACTGGGATCTGTGTTACACATTTGTATGTATATAGCAAGAAAATGTAGTCTGTTGTTGTGGTCTTCCCCCAACATCCCTTTGGTCAATATGTGGACCAAATCAGATTGTCATTTGCTTATCCTTAGAAAAACTGACTTATGACTCAGAAGTCTGATGATTTCTGGCATATCTGGAATCCTCTATCATCATTCATTCATTCATTCATTTTCTTTTCGGCCTAGTCCCTAGTCCTATTCATCTGGGGTCGCCACAGCGGAATGAACCACCAACTTATTTAGCATATGTTTTATGCAGCGGATGCCCTTCCAGCTGCAACCCATCAATGGGAAACCTCCATACATGCTCCTTTATACACCGTGGACAATTTAGCTTACCCAATTCTCGTATACCACGTCTTTGGACTTGTGACGGAAACCCACGTGAACATGGGGAGAACATGCAAACTCCATACAGAAGTGACGACTGACCCAGCCGAGGCTCAAACCAGCGACCTTCTTGCTGTGGGGCGATTGTGCTATTCACTGCCCCACGGTCTATTTTTATTTATTTTATTAATTTTTTTTGTTAATTTTACCCTTCACAAAAGACTTAAATTAATAGCCGATGGCTGATTGTATAATAGACGGCTATATTATAGTATATGACATGAGACACCTACACCACTGTTCTGTCATTGCAAATCTTTAAATGAATACTAATACAATAAAAAATATATATAAAAAAAAAATACTATTAAATTGGATTGTATGCATGCTTTTTCATTAATTGATCGATTGATTTTATTTTTATTTATATATTTATTGTGGGAAATAAGAGGAAGATCAATAATCAATAAAATTTCAAAAACCACTATACTTTATTTACTATAAATAAATAATAATAATAAAAACATTTACTATAAATATATGCAAAATTCAAATCTTCTCCTAAATATTCCTAAAACTAAGAAAATGGTTATTAATTTTAGAGAGAGACCATGAAGCAAAGCTTCAGTTAGTTACATATTATAAATGTTTGGCTGTGATGTTGGATAATAAACTTAAGTGAGATGTATGGACTGACTATATAAGGAAAAAGCTTTATCAGGGATTGTACTTTTTAAAAGAACTATTATCTATAAATATCGACGACACATAGTTGATCATGTTTTATAGTGCTTTTATCGAAAGCATTGCAACCTTTTGTGATCTGTTGGTAAGGAAATGCTCCTAAGGCCCAGAAGAGGTCACTGGGGGAGCGGTAACACCAGCCAGTAAGTTGTTGGGAATAAAACTAAAGACTTGGACAGTATATACAGTTGAAGTCAGAATTATTAAACCCCCTGAATTATTAGCCCCTCGGTTTCCCCAATTTCTGTTTAACAGAGATTTCTTCAACACATTTCTAAACATGATAGTTTTAATAACTCATTACTAATAACTGATTTATTTTATCTTTTCCGTGGTGACAGTAAATAATATTTGACTAGATATTTTTCAAGACACTTTGATACAGCTTAAAGTGACATTTAAAGTCTTAACTAGGTTAATTGGGTTAACTAGGCAGGTTAGGGTAATTAGGCAAGTTATTGTATAACGATGGTTTGTTCTGTAGACTACTGAAAAAAAAATAGCTTAAAGGGGCTAATAATTTTGAAAATCTGCTTTCATTCTAGCCGAAATTAAACAAATAAGACTTTCTCCAGGAGAAAAAATATTATTAGACATACTGTGAAAATTTCAACTGTACTAAATGAGGCTATCTTAATTGTCAATGATAAGTGACATCCTTTATCATACACCTTCCAATTGTAACCATCAGGTCGTCTCTATTGTGTTTCCAAATGTGTAAGAAATAGGACAAAATTATCATGTATACCTCAAACAATTAAGTGTAAATTCCTCCTCTCTCAGTAGCAGTCGATGGTTAGTGGATTGGATATTTATTTAGAGTAGTGGTACCATGTTTTAAATGATTTATTTATATAAATGGCAAATGTGAGATGTCTCTGTGAGTGTGTGCTGCAGCTACTAGGACAAATAAAGTTAACTAACTAAATATCTACTCATATATTCTTCAAAAATATATTTGTATGTTATACTGGAAAAAAGTCGAGGTCAAAACAACATAAAAGACGAAAAAATATTCCCAGTATTGGGTTAAAAAAATCCTAAATAATTCATGGACTTAATTTCATAATATGTGGTCCATGTTTTTTTTCTCTCCCTCATAGTAGGTACTTTGAAAATGGAACCAGTTATGGTTTATTGAATTATTAAGGGAAAATAAATAAAAAAGAAACACGTTAAAAATCTTTGGGTTCCAGTCAATCACTCTGAAACATTAATGAGGCAGGCAAGAGTGCCATAAAACCAGATATAGGCAACAATAGTGAATTATAAATTGATATTGATTTTTCTCTTCCTTCGCAATAAGACGCCCAGGTAATCGCGTGTTACCACATGTAAAGTGCACTTTCCTGGCAGAAGCAAATACCAGCGTTCAAATATATATGAGATGGCCTGGATTTATGACCAATCTCATTTCGCAAACAAAAAGAAGGGGACAGAGCGGAAAGGGACACACAAACAGAGCCTCAGTGTGAGTGTGTGTGTGGGGAGTCCACAAGACTTTATTGAAGCTTAGAGGGAGACCCCGCAGAGCACCGGCTTGATATGTTACCTTGTTAGCATCGCTAAGAGGAGCATAAATATTTCTTTATTATTTGCCAGGGCAGTCCTGTCACCCCTAATAGACAGGCCACATGGAGTCAACACCACATTAGCCGCCTCTGGACCCAGCAATCATTCAAAAAAAAAGCACAGAAACCCGAAAAAAAGAAACCCTAAATATAGATTTATCCTCCATATTAATAAGCACAACTTGACAGCGTGCATGCATGCTCACGGGTAAAGATGAACGCTAAATAAACCGTAAACACCACACTGCGCTCTCATTGGAGGTGTTTGGGAACAAACGCTTGTGTTTTTTTTGTCTGTCCCGAGACAACCTCAGACATAGCCTGCAATTACTATTGGCATTTTACATGTAAATATTTAACACTTCACAGCTACTTTGGCCCTAAATGGCCATTAGGTATGGCTTCAGGCCCCACGGATGGACTCTCGGAGGAATGCTACTCCACAGAGCTCCCCGGCTTTATTGGATTACAGTTAACACAAATCTCTGCGTCGGAGTGTGTGAGACGGAGGACCCAATTTGAGGAGAGAGAGAGAAAGCGCGTGTCGGTGTCTGAGTGACAGGGTAATGGCGGCTACAGCGGAGAGGTTGTCGTTAAGTGGTCTGTCCCTGCCGGTGAGGGCCCTTTTGTCAGGTTAATTGATAGTTTTGGCCTGCAGTTCATTAGGCAGACGCATCGGATTCAGTCACACGGACAATAGTGCGGCCTTCTGCCTGATATGTTAATCTGAGACGCCTGGTACAGAGTCTAATTAATCTGTACCAGCCTTCATGTAGCTGCTCTCCACACACGTACATCAAACCTGGCCTACCTGGACTATTGATTAAGCAAATCTGTTCAGAGCCAAAGCAGGATTGCAAAAAAAGGAGTGATGGATAATATCATGGAACCATATCGTGGTGCATGGAAGTGATGATCATTCAGTAGCACAGTCTTACATGATATTCCAGATTTATATATGTGGAGTGTATGTATGTATACACGCTACCGGTCAAAAGTTTAGGGTCAGTAGCATTTTTAAATAAGCTTATTCTGCTCACCAAGGTTGTGTTTATTCAATCAAAAATACAGTAAAAATTGTGAAATGTTATTATTATTTAACTATGAAATAACTGTTCAAAAGTAGTTTATCATTTAATTTAATAATTTATTCCAGTGATTTTAATGATACATATTCAACTTCATTACAGTCTTCAGAGTCACATGATCCTGTATATATGATGATATGTATATATATATATATAATTTTTTTAATGGTAATAGTAATAAAAGCACTAATGACTGGAGCAATAATTTAATTTGAAACTACGTACAATATGAAAGTTATTTAAAATTGTAATAATTATTGAACAATTTAATGACGTCTTTAAAAAAATAATAATAATAATAAGTAAAAAAAACTTTTTTTCCTGGGGTCAGGAAAAAAAACTGACCCCAAACTTTAGACCGTTAATGTGTATATATACACACACACACACTATTGAAATAATTATTTTTAAATTAAGTATTTGTCCACAGTTGACCAAAAAGTTTGATATATATTCATCTATAAATGTAAATAAATGCAAGTTTGGTGATAAACAAATCAAAACAAAAAAATTATGTTATTAAAATAAATGAAACATTTTTATTATATTACAAAAGGCACTACAAATAATGTAGAAAAAATCGGCGAAGATAAATATATATAAAACAAAATTTTTACTTTCCTTTGGGAACAAAACTGTTAATTGAATACCAAACAAATAGCATATTCTAACAACATATCCTATTTTTTAACCCAATATTGGGAATATTTTGTCTATCATGTTGTTTTAACCGCGACTTTTTTCCGTATAGCATAAAATATGTTTTT
This sequence comes from Danio albolineatus, assembly GCA_903798035.1. Taxonomy (NCBI): domain Eukaryota; kingdom Metazoa; phylum Chordata; class Actinopteri; order Cypriniformes; family Danionidae; genus Danio; species Danio albolineatus. Next base: position 83,944 of record CAIGQQ010001915.1, on the reverse strand, counting down.
GAAGAATGTATGAGTAGCTATTTAGTTAGTTAGTTAACTTTATTTGTTGTTTATAGGTGCAGCATACACTCGCAGAGACATCTGACATCTCACATTTGGCATTTATATAAATAAATCATTTAAAAAACATGGCACCACTAAGTTTTTTACCTTTCTTGGGGAACAAAACCGCTAATTGAAGACCAAACAAATAGCATATTCTGACAACATATCCTTCAAGTTATTAAAGTAGTAGAAATCAGGACATATGTAGACTATATTTCAATGTGCAGCACTTCTTATTTAGCATCCTAAAGGCTTAAAAAAAAAAGAAAAGAAAAGATGTATTGGGTGGGAGGGGGGTGGGATCCCTCACAGTGGTCTTGCAGAGTTTCGAAACGCAATTGTCTTGTAAGGCGAGGGCCAGTTTATTTCACAGGCACAATTAACCGCCTGAAACAGTATTGACCGATGGACGGCTGTTTGTTCAACAACTCTGTGTGTGAGCTAGACTCGCGAGCACGTGACAAAACACTAACAACAGGGAACTGAAGCTTTCTGTGGAGGAGAACCGCACTGCCAGACACCTCTAGGGGCTTCAGCTGAGACCCTGTCCACGTCACAACACCTGAGAGATGAGATGAGAAAGGGAGAGAGGGAAAAAAAAGGGGTTGTGTTTTTTTTTCAGTGCTTTCAAGACCTCTACGGGAATGTAGATGTATCTTCTTAACCTCACAAATGATTACAGGTGTTCCCTGCCTGTATGTAAACAGCGTCTTTCCCTTTGTACCGCCACTTCTTGCCAGCCATGCAGCGAATGAATAAAGACAGCCAGAAAATCTGTTTGGAAACTGCCATGTCAAAGCCTGCGTTACACAATAAAGGGTCTATTTCTCTCTCTGCGATATCTGTCAAGGTACACAGCAGAGGAGAGGAAAAAAAAGTGCAAAGGAAGCGATGGCACAGCTATGTGCTTCTTGTCAGGTAGATTAGGTCACTAAGGTGTATATACAGACAGCCTTGGATGGATTATTTTCTGGTGCTCGGGGTTGGGGATTTCAACAAACCCTCAGACATTTAAGTATTAAACTCAATTTGGCAGCACATTCTGACTCTGAGTTTATACATATAACTGGATTTCGCATCACTGTTTATGTAATATAACTTGATAATATATAAATAATGTATACCTAAAAGTAATAATTACAACAATTAAAATTATTATTATGATAGCATTTTAGCACAGAGATTAGGATACGCTTTTCATTTTTAACTAGTGGCTTATTACCTCAGTGTTATTAAGATATTGGCAGTTTATTAGTACTTGTTTTGCATGATTTTATTCTACATCCCTATACTTACCCAATACTTAAACCCAAATATTACTACTATTAATAAGCAGCAAATAAGAAGTTTAATAAGCTAAAAGTCAGTCATACTTAATGGTTTGTTAATAGCGGGAATCCAATACCTTAAATTAAAGTATGACTATTATTATTATTTTGGTGTATACACTGTAAACAGTTATGGGTTTCACACAATTCCTTCATGTTGTCTCAACACAAATTAAGTAAACTTAATAGTTGTTTACATATTTAAGTGGATTGAACATAAAACGGGCGCCACTGTGGCGTAGTGGTTAGCACGTTCACCTCACAGCAATAAGGTCGCTGGTTCGAGCTCCGGCTGGGTCAGTAGGCATTTCTGTGTGGAGTTTGCATGTTCTCCCCGTGGTTGCGTGAGTTTCCTCCGGGTGCTCCGGTTTCCCCCACAAGTCCAAAGACATGCAGTACAGGTGAATTGGGTAGGCTAAATTGTCCGTAGTGTATGAGTGTTTATGAGTGTGTATGGATGTTTCCCATATGCTGGATAAGTTGGCGGCCCCAGATTAATAAAATAAACTAAGCCAAAAAGAAAATGAATGAATGAATGAATGAGCATAAAACAATTAGGTCGCCCCCTAAAAACTTAAGAATTGTGTTGATTCAACTCATTTTAAGTAAGTAGTTTGAAAAAGCAGCAAAAGTATTTTGTTGAGTGTACACCATGAATAATTTCCCCAAAAATCCTAAAATACTCCCAAAGTAAACATCCACTGTGCGCTGGGTTCAAGCTCTCCATCAGTCTCCTCAATGACCTCTTTGTTCTGGAAACAATTATTTCTGGAAAGCCTGTCAATATCATTATTTTTACAAGAAATCAATACACTTCACAAAGGTAATGGGCGATTCAATGGCGAGATGTTCACCTTCCTCTCTCACTCTCTCTCTCTCTCGCTCCTGCTCTCTGTCAGGGCGTGAGTGGCCAGGCCGGACGGCCGAGAGCAGATGACAGATTCTGCTGGACGTGTAGCAGACAGTGTCGAGCGGAGGAGAGGAGAGGAAGGCGGCTGAAGGCAGGCAAGGAAAACGTCAACTTCTGCAGGCTCTAACGAGCCAAAGATGTCAGCCGCTACGAGTGTCCACTCGCCAACGAACAACTCGAGAGAGAGAGAGAGAGAGAGAGAGAGAGAGAGAGAGAGAGAGAGAAAGAGAGAAAGCATGTTTGGTAGCACATGCTGGCAGACTCTCTAATCGGGTTTCCAAGGCATTCTCTCTCTCTCTCTCTTTCACTCTCTCTCTCTCTATTAGTCCTGAGATGGCCACAACCAGAAAATGGACACTATATTATTGTTAGTCGGCCAAAAACAACAACATTAAAAACCAGGAATGCACATACATAACGCAATCTCACACACCCACGCGTGCTGTGTCAAAACCCTGGCGAATTTCACCTCCCCCAGATGATAAATTAGCCGATCACTCATCGTTAATTTATTTTAAATATATTAATCATATTTCTCAAAGGAGAATCTCGTATTCCTCTTCTCGCATCCATCTTTGGTCTCCAGTGATTCTTTTTTTCTTCTCTTCCAGAAAGAGAGAGCACAATCTACTGTCCTACTTCTCCTCACAGCGGTGCCATACGCTCCAGCGTTATTTAACTACGGCTTCGCAATACTTTCTGCCGCTTTCGAGCAGCACTTCCCAGATGGCCCCCGCAAGCTGTGCCAAAAATGCGTCTTGTCAACAGCCTTGAACTATGAGATCATATGGCGACAAGAGATAGGTCTTTATATCTCTTCTGTTTCGGAGTTCCACTGTCGTCTGACTGTCCAATTCATCATGGGCGAATATTGCTGTCAGAGCGATAGCGAGAGGAAGTACCTCGTACAACTCTGATAAAGGGACGTGTCCGACATGCCGTGGCTCTCAACAGCTCCGCCAAACAGCCGGCACCGAGCCCGAATCCACCATTTTTTTTTGATAAAATAATTGAGCAAAGGGTGTGAGCCGAAATGTTTCGCAAAGCTCTCCCACGCGTCTAACAAAAAGATTAGGGGGACAAAAATAAGAATAAACATTTCTGGTGTTCCCAGAACTGCTAATGCTTAAAAGCTGCTCTTTTGTAGCTCGGCGGATCTCAACTTCATGTGTTCCTCAACTGGAATTAAAAATGAATATAATTGAGGAGATGATTGGATCTAGTTTATGAGAAATATGTTTAAACTGAGAAACTGGATTTTTGATTGTGCCAGAAAATTAAACTGAAAAGCTTGTCCACAGTTTGTGCCATTGTTGACATCTATTTTACAAAAACGTCATCATTGTTTCTCAGAGAAATTAAATTTAGTTATAATCTGTGGACATATACTATGGGCTCATACGGATTTATCTGACCTTTTGAATGTATACTTGGGTTTTTGGTCAAATTGAGAAAATCTTAAGACATTAAGCCAGCTTTGGAACTGTTAAAATACAAGACAAATTAGGAAAATCAGATGTAGATATCCCACTCTTATGTCTTGGAGAAATAACTGAGACTTTGAAGATGAGATGAGAAACATGCTGGTTAAGTTGGCGGTTCATTCCGCTGTGGTGAGCCCTGATAAATAAAGGGACTAACTGACGCTCTCAGAAAGAGAGAGCACAATCTACTGTCCTACTTCTCCTCACATCGGTGCCATACGCTCCAGCGTTATTTAACTACGGCTTCGCAATACTTTCTAATACTGACTTTGAAGATGAGTTGCCATTTAATATCTAATAAAACGATATAGAAAAAGTAATGCAAAAAAACAATAATTGTATATTTTTGTTTAATTTGATACATATTTGCTTATAGTGAGACTTCTGATGGAGCTGACACGTTGGCTCAGTGGATAGCACTGTCGCCTCACAGCAAGGTTACTTTTTTGAGCCCCGGCTGTGTCAGTTGGCATTTCTGTGTGGAGTTTGCATTGTTTGAGTTGCAGCTGGAAGGACATCCGCTGTGTAAAACATGCTGGTTAAGTTGGCAGTTCATTCCGCTGTGGTGAGCCCTGATAAATAAAAGGACTAGCTGACGCTCTCAGAAAGAGAGAGCACAATCTGCTGTCCTACTTCTCCTCACATCGGTGCCATACGCTCCAGCGTTATTTAACTACGGCTTCGCAATACTTTCTAATACTGACTTTGAAGATGAGTTGCCATTTAATATCTAATAAAACAATATAACAATATAGAAAAAGTAATAAAAAAACTAATTGCATATTTTTGTCTAATTTGATACATATTTGCTTAAAGTGAGACTTCTTATGGAAGCGACACGGTGGCTCAGTGGATAGCACTCTCGCCTCACAGCGAGGTCACTTTTTTGAGCACAGGCTGGGTCAGTTGGCATTTCTGTGTGGAGTTTGCATTGTTTGAGTTGCAGCTGGAAGGGCATCCGCTGTGTAAAACATGCTGGTTAAGTTGGTGGTTCATTCCACTGTGGCTAGCCCTGATAAATAAAGGGACTAACTGACGCTCTCACTGCCTTCGGTGTAAACGCACAAAGTTCGCTCTGGCCAACTTGGCTACAATGCTATCTGTCTTCACAGCTCCGGTGGCGAGATCGTCAAAATTCGCTACATTGATCTCGTATTGAAACGGGCCATTGCAGCATACCAGCAAATCTATTTTAGGGCGTTTTAGGGTGAAAATGTTGCACGCTTTTTAACAGAATAATTTAACCATGGAAGATCAAGTTGTTGTGTGTGCTGTGGCTTTGCTCCACTTACTCAATATGTGTCTGTATGTCTGAAATATTCTGAAGCAGCAATACTGTTATACAAAATATATATAACATTAATGCACATCAGTAACTCGCCAGTAACTATTTAATGTATGTCCCTGTAAGAAAACATCGTGAATAATTAGAAATCCGGCGACCGCAATAATCAAACCCCGTGTGATCAAATGATGTGGTTGGAACCAAAGTTCACAGGACTGTTTTCTCTTGACTCCTCTCAAGCGGTGGACTTCTACATTCTGATTGCTTGAACCACATCATAGCTCACGATCATAAAGTTGACTTGATTTCAACTTGCCCATGCTGGCGAAGATGCGCCGCACCACTCCTCGCACTCCAGCTATTTTGCCACTCTTGTCGCTTTTGATGTGAACGCACAGTAAGCCGAAGGAAAATGAATGAATGAGATTTCTGACTAACTGAATGCACACTTTGGTATTTTTCCAAACTGGGATTATCTGAGAAGTATTTGAGACACTCATTAAAAGCAAATATCATCCAAATCTCTTTCAGCTCTTTTTAAACCTTAAACGTGTACTGAAACATTTAAGCAAGATAACAGCAACAGTTTGGATGCTAACTGCAGAGGAATCAACTATAAACAGATCATTCATATACATTCTCAAGTTGCAAATATTTGCACACTCATTAACTCAGAAACGCTTGTGCCTACGCCAAACATGAGGTGCGTTTCATTGAAAAATGTGTTGATTTATTTCTCTGGCATTTTGTCCTGCTGCCATACTGGACTGAAGTCAACTTTGATGAGGCTCTAAGCATATTTAAACGCCTCTTACGACTGCCACTACATGAGAGACAGTCACGTCATTACAACTGTCACTCACAGTGTGTGTCTGAGAAAGAGACTCGGGGTTACTAATGCGGGCCACATGTATAAGTGGTGCTGATGTCTCGGGCTAATAAAACAGCTGCGCTCTCATTGGCCCTTGAAACGGAAAGCTGAGAGGGGGAGACTAGAAATCAGAAACAACAAACAGTCACATCCAAACCAAAAACACTTTAACATGCCCACAAACCGCAAGAGAAGGGGGTGGAAATGCAACAGGCCCAAATTGAACATTTGCCAGACATGATGAGGGGGGGGAACAGAGATGTTTGGCGTTCTGTTTTTGCATCCATGTTCCTCCCCGTGGACTCTGAACTGCATTTATGAATTATCTGACACTTTTTCTGACAAACAAGAGCTCGGTGGAAATTTCAAGGCCCCCTTTTCCTGACAAGCACGAATATCAATATTTGAATACGCTGCCGATTTTTCAAAAACTTCTCGTTCGTGGATGCACTGGAGCAGGGTTGAGTTGTTGTGCTTTCTTTTTTTTCCCGAATCCCCTCAGGGAAAGAATTGAATGCGTGCTGCATTTCATTCTGCGAGGAGTGGCGTCTGATGAAGTTTACTTCTCTCCACTACAAATACAGACCCGTCCTGGTAAATAACGATCAACACGATTCATAAATTGACACGGCGAAGTAACGTGCGTCTTTGAGATCTGTCGTAAGATATGCACATCTTCGCGCTTGCGTTTATCCGCCGTTTCTGAGAGGCACGACAGTCGTCCTAAGGTTTATTTTGGCGTACAATCTTTGGTGAGATTCTGAGGCTGATTAGAAAGAACTTGTTAGGACGGGATCTGAAAAGCGCTGACTCTTCCTGCTAACAAGCCGGTGGAAAAAAAGAAAGAAAGCAATATAAAGACAACAAAACACAGTCATTAACATTTATGAGTGTTGCAGGTGTCAGTCAAGGCGTGATATTAGAATAAAGTAATTTAATTTGAATGCAGAAGGTGTGTGTGTTGCGTGTAAGCCGTCGCTTTTTAATTTGCATGCCGGAGATTGTTAATACGGATCTTTAATAGGGACGTCAGCTCGCTGGCAAACGTTCTTGAGCGCAACAAAGACAAATGTCACCGTATTTTCTATGAGCGATCATGTTTAATAACATGCATCATTAGCGATGGGATCAATACGGATGTAGCAGGCCTGTTCAAGCAAAACAAATATGACGAGCTGTAACTCCTCCTTCCTCTCTCAATTTGTACCAGCAGAATTACACATTCAGCCCTATGAACAAATACTCGATTACGAAATCCGATTCACACTTTTTTTGGGTTTAATCAGCGGTGTTACAATATGTGGACGGCGAGTTCGTGTGCTTCTCTTGTTTCCCTCCTCCTCTTTGCTTCCCGTGTGTGTGTGTGTGTCGGGGAGGGAGAATCTCTTAAGCTTCTCACAGGCCGCTACCCTGTCTGATTCGGTCACTAATGATAGATTGGCCTGCCCTCCCCCTCTCTTCCCCTTTCACTTTCTCTCAGTGCTGGTGGAGGACTAAAGCTTGACCCCTCTCTCCCGCCCCGTCACCCCGCGAGCTGCCTGTCTGCTCTCTGCTTAGACATCAGCCCTCCGTCAGCCTGTGGCCATCTCGTTTTTCTCCAGTCAAACACTGGGGCTTCAACAGCAGCAGCACTGCGGGGCGGCCCCCACACATCCTCAAACAACAACACACATTTGTTTTGCCTCGCTTACTTTTGTGTTTTAGTGTCTAAAACTTGAATGAAATGCTGAGGGGTATAGAGAAGGGTGGCTGATGCAACGGCTGAACGCAACATAAACTGAACGCTTATTATTATCATATATGAAGTGTGTTTTATTGCAATCGTGTTTCAGCAGCTTTCCCGAATTCTGCAAAACAGAAAGTGTTTTCAAATCTGAAAATTGTCATAATTTGATTAATTTCAACTTATTATTATTATAATTGCTATAACAACCTAATTTCAAACCAATATTTGAAAATTGGCAGAGTTTTCTAAACTTTTTTTAACATAGAAAATGCTTCATACTGTAGAAATGGTTTAGAATGTTTGTATTGTTACCATAAATTGCTCAGTTATCATCAGCTAGCATGATCTGAATCAATATGGCCTTGTTTTGTTTAATTATGACCGATAAAACACTAAAATCTCTAATAGTAGTGTAAAATCTCAATATTTATCAATTAAACAACAACAAAGATCTTACAGACCAAATGTAGCAAAAATAAATAGAAATAATTTAATGAATGCATTTTTTTTCTTCAAAACTCCTGAAGATGCGTTAATGTTTATCCATCAGAACTGAGGGAAACCCTTTAGATCTTGCACAAGAGATATCATATCACACACTCAAGTGGATTATATTAACACAAAAATCACTAACCGTTGATTTCAACTTTTGTCAAATTACGCAACCTAACTTCAAACCAATATTTCAAATGTACAATTAGACCAAGTTTTCTAAACTTTTTTTAAAAATTGCAAATGCTTCAAACTGTAGAAATGGTTTAAAATTGTAATTTAACCATAAATTGCTTAATTGTGATCGACTAGCATGATCTGATTCTCAATTTGGCCAATTTTTGTTTATTTATGACCGATATAACACTAAAATCTCTAATAGTAGTGTAAAATTGCAATATTTTTCAATTAAACAACAACAACAACAAAAAAGATCTTACAGACCAAATGTAGCAAAAATAAATACAAATCAAAATAATTTATTAAATGCATATTATTTTTTCTTCAAAACTCCTGAAGATGTGTTAATGTTTATCCATCGGAACTGATGGGAAATCCATTTGATCTTGCACAACAGATATTATATATTGGATAATAACATAAACCCCAAATTTTACAAAACACTCACATACTCAAGTTTATTATATTAACACAAAATCACTAACTATTGTTTTCATCCTACATAACAATTGCTATCACAACCTAATTTTAAGTTTACTAAAGTTTACTAAACTTTTTTAAAATAGAAAATGTTTCACACTGTAGTAATGGTTTACATGTTTTATATTGTAACCACAACTTGCTTAATTGTCATCAGCTTGCATGATAATCTCAATACGGCCAATTTTTGTTCAGTTATGACCGATAAAACACAAAAATCTATAATAGTAGTTGAAAATCTCAATATTTGTCAGTTAAACAAACAAACAAACAAACAAAAAAAGACTTACAGACCAAATGTTGTAAAAATAAATAGAAATCTCCAAAACTCCTGAAGGTGTGTTAATGTTTATCCATAAGAATTGATGGGAAACCCTTTAGATCTTGCACAATATATTGGATAATGTTACAAACCTAAACATTTTACACAACATTTACACACTCAAGTAGATAAGTACATTGCTTAAGTATTTTTGAAAAGTTATTAAAAGCAGTTCATCATCCATCATGGCTCCATCATCCATACTGGCTAATGACTGAACATTAAAACAAACACAAACAGCACCAACTGTTCAAACAACACTTTTGGATGATAAATCAACTGATTGCTTGTATAAACTTAAAAATAAAATCTTGTTTTTGCAAAGTAAGCACATACTATTGCAGCGCCCACTGCTTAATTCCAGCTAGTGCGTGTGTCCTCTAATAACAGAGCAGGAATTGGTTTGGCGGGGTTGATATCCGGGTGTCTATCTGGAGTGACGAATCCATGAAGCATTTCAGACCATCTCCCCTTTTCAATTTCACTCGGTGCCTGTGAACCAACATGGTTCTGATGCCTTTCACCCTTCAATGGACACACAGCCACCACTAATCAGGATTACATCCTTCAGTCAACAGTGATTTCAATAAAAGAAAAGAGAGAGAGAGAGAGAGCAGGGGAGAGAGAGAGACAGAAGGAAAGAAAAACAACAAAAAAATTATCATAAATATAGGAAGCTTGAGCTGGACTAGCAGCCCGGTTGTTGTCGAGATAGCAGAAGGTGATTAAAATCTCATTCGACGGGAATCTGACTGAGGCGCGGTGGTCAAATTGTACGCACACACACACACGTATGCACACAAACGCATGCACACACTCGGAGCAAAGTGAAGATGATGGAACTCGCCCCCAAGTCGCATCTGATTGCACATGCACACACAAATTGGCACAAAGTAGATTCATGAACAACAAATCATTGCAGGGGGAGCCTGACCTCTTCAAAATGAGCCTTTGTTACAATCATCTCAGTCAGCACGGCTGACACAAGGTGCCTCATACTAATTTGCCGTGAGAGTAAATGTGAAAAAAACTGCGCTGCCCCGAACAGGTTAACATGCTAGCATGCGCTAACATGCTCACTTTTAAATGAATGTGACTTGCGACTTTACTCAGGCTTTGGAGATCGAGCTAATAACTTCCTCCATGTAACAAATTACCAAGTCTTGGCCTAACATTATTATTTTCTGTATGTTTAAAGAGACGATATTTAACAACAGCGCCGGCTGTGAGTGAGAGAGAGGGAGTGTGTGTGTGTGCGCACACCGTCTGACTGTGTGTACGCTTTAATTACCACATCGACACATGTGTAACTGATGCAATACCGCTGCTCGCCGGTGAAACCCCTGTACAAACACGCGTCACTTGGAAAACTCTTCCAAGATGTGTGCTCGAAAATCGGGGAATTGCTATAGCATGCAGGAAAACGAATAGACTCTAGCGCATGAAGCTAATAAACTGTTTCAGACTGCTGGGTTAATAGCGAGACCACAAAATTTGGACTGGGGCCGCAGTTGTTTTAGCTAAGCGTCATTATCAATCCCAGGAGAGACTGTGAGGTGTAAAAGTGCAAGTCAATGTGTTCATTGTCCTTCCGTCAAACGAGTGGACGACGACTTGCGGACTGTGAGAGTCTGACTTGTTTTCTGAGCAATTAAAACGTTGGGCTCAACAGGAGAAAGGGTGAAGTGGGCTGCCATTAAGCCTAGTTAGAGGGGTCGTAAAGCTAACCTGTTGAGGGACGTGAGTATGTGTGTGTGTGTGTGTGTTGAGAAGCTGTCTGGATTGTGTCAGGTTGTCAGGGTTGGCCACTTTAACAGAAGGAAGTTAAGGCGGTGACCCACGAGGCCAGACACTTTGAGGAGATAATGTCCAAGTCTTTCTTTCGCTCTTTCCCTCTCTCTCTCTACCTCCCACAGGCCAATTAAAGCCTTGACTCACGGGGAAACTTGCCCAGGACTTCCTCTCCCTCCTCTTCCCCTGATTCTGCTTAGCAACGTCTTGTCAACACACACAGATTCGTTGCTTGCTCTTTGCTATCACTCCATTACATTTGGATTCAAGAAACTCTTGATCCAAAATTGTTTGGACGCAGTCAGTCTGATTGTGATGCGTTCCATACGGTTCAGTTTCCAGTTGCAAATTACGATTGGGAAAGTATGACATCGAAGAGGGGTCAAAGATGTTTAGGTGTCTGCATCATATTAAAGAAATACTTTTTATTTTAAATATTTGATTTTGAACCCTTGTGCACTTCAGATTCACTGCCCTTTTTATATGTTTGGGATTAAACATCCACTGAATCAAACGGCTGTAAAAATGCATCCGATATATTTTTATGATTACATTGTTTTGCCTAAATCTGTTAACCTCAGTCCTGATCAAAACTGCTAAATTGTTAAAAAAATTATAGGATTTTAACTCTTTAGTTGACAAATTCACAAATGATGTCACTGATTTAGTGGAAAAAAACACCAACATATTTATCTTATTCGTTTTACAGCAGTTTAATTTAGCATAATAAAAGTGTAGTAAATTTAGTCTATTGTTGAGTTCTTTGTTTTTTTATTTGTTTTTTTAATTCAAAGCATTTTCTCAAAATACGTGTCAAAATAAGATTTGTCACCAAAAATTATTCTGCTAGCTGAAACACAGAAAAGGTTATGGCCTAATTAAGGCTCAAAATTAGCCCGGAGTGGATGAAAACATCCCCAACAGTACATAAGGGTTTAGACTTAATTTTAAGGTGAAATTACTGCTGTTAACAATCCATTAACTATGACTTCTAGCCAAATAAAGTGGTAATTTGTTGCTAAGTAATATTTAATAAGGTAGTAAGTATTAGGTGTTTGGTAGGATTAGAGATTTAGAAACTAGTTAATAGTGGAAATTGGTACTTTAAAGTCTTATCGCTTTTTCTTTTAAGTCACAAATTATCCTACAAAATATTTCTATTTCAAATAAATGCTGAACAAAAATTGCTTCATGGTTTCCCCAAAATATTAAGCAGCACAACTGTTTTCAACGTTGTTAATGATGATAAGAAATGTTTCTTGAGCAGCACATCACCAAAATTAGTTTTTTTCAACAATCAGCATTTTTATCATTCATATTATATATTCACATATCAAATTATTTCAAAATATTCCTGTTTTAACTGTATTTTGATCATAAATCCCACGCTAATGTACTTTAATTTCTTATGACAATACATTTATCTTTAATGAGCATTAAAATATAAAAGACTTCAGTTGAACAGTAGTGTATATCATAGATATTATATGGATAAACCACAATATGAATAAACCACAGCCTTAGCAAATGGTACCTGACTTTGCTTGGGTGGATAATACTGGCTAAATCTGTTTACATTGTTGTTTCTGCTGGCGCTGCACTCGTTTCATAGCGTCCTGTGCCCATCGCATTGGGCAGATGGAGAAACACAGACAGAGGCATCCATCGCAGCTGGCTCTGATTACCGAGTGTCTATCCATTCTTTCGGCATCTTAAATCACGCTGTGAGATATTACTCGAAACCAGGAAGATCCAATGAAGCCCAAACAGATATAAAGTTCCAGACTCGCTCAATCAATACTTGTCATTTTGGCAGCCAAAACTTTGAGCGCAACTCAACGCAACGTAAACGATATACAAGGCAGCAGACGTGAAAAAGCTCATTCTCGCTTCCCAGCACAAGCATCCTCAGTTCTTTACTCGATGATCTCCATCTGATACCCTCACAAAAGAGCTAAAGGCTCTGTGACACTCTCACATTACACACATGTGAATATCTCAAGTGCTTTTGCCACCCACCCGCCCTGAGAACGATTTCCTTTCGCTTTTCTCCCTCTGGTCGCACTCTTTGGACATGGAAGTTTACGCCTGGAGGATTCTAACACAAACCAAGTGTCATTTGTCCTTCAGTTCTACCCACCCAAGTGGTGATTAGTTTGGTTTAGCTGCTGGCTAAGAAAGCAAACCAATACAGTAGACCAAACAAGAGCCCCGGCGCTGGAGGGCAGAGAGCCGCTCTGATTGGCTGCTCTTCATTATGTCCAGCTGGAAGGTAAATAATCAACAAACACTCAATGAGGGACAGCCTGTTTCAGCCCACCACCTTAATCAACACTTAAGGAATCAAATTGGATTTGCCCTATCAGAGACAAATAGACTCCAGATTGGGTGTGTATGTGTGTGCGCGGCTGTCTCTTTCATTGTAAGAGTGACAGATATTTATCAAACTCAAAGCCTTACCCTACAGTGATACACTATTTCAGTCATGTTAATACAGTATACGGGGAACAGAAAACATTCAGAAATTGGTAGTTATGTTCTGGGCTTGTCAAAAGTCGAGTGACTATTGGACACAAATATTTAACACTAAATTATGCCTTTAATTTAGAAATAAAAACTGTTGTCGAGTTGGTTTTTGGTGTACCAGAACACAAAATATCATTGACAAACAAGGAAAAAACGATAGCACCTTCCCTACTTTGTTAGCAAGAAGAAGAATATTACATGAGTGGAAATCAGCAGCTTCACCTAAAGCTTCAATGTGGATTTGATTTTATATCTGATTTTATAATTGAAATGAGAGAAAATTAAATATTTAATAAAGGGATCTGTCTTAAATATTTATAAGAAATGGCAACCTATGATCACATATTTTAGATTTATATAAAGAGATCTGTGTAAACAGGTTTAATTAGGATCACCGATATGGTTTGGTTTCATATTTATATAGAAGACCACTATAAATGTATCAGATTATTGATTTGTATTATCATGTACTGTAGGTAATTGTTTGAATTGTTTTCACATTTGATATTGTATAATTGTAAATGTATACAATAGTACAAGTTTATTTGGTCACACTTTACAAAAAGGTTCATTAGTTAATGCTAATTAATGCATTTACTAACATGAACAGTACATTTACTACAGTATTTGTTCATGTTAGTTAACGTTAGTTAATACAAATACAGTTGTTAGTTTGTTAGTTCTCATTAACTCACGGTGCATCAACTAATGTTAACAAACATGGTCTTAGATGTTAGTAATGCATTAGTAAATGTTCAATTATGATTAATTAATGCTGTACAAGTGTTGTTCATGATTAGTTCATGTTAGTAAATGCATTAACTAATGAACCTTATTGTAAAGTGCTACCGTTTATTTTTTATTTTATTTTTCAAAATTATTATTATTTTATTCTTTTTATTTATTTATTACAATTATTTGTACATTTTGTTATATTTTGTTATCTATTCCTGTTAAAACACTACCAAGAAAATTGGTAGTAAATTATATAATTAAATACAAAGATATGCTAACATGTTGAATTAAACATGAAATAAATCAATAATAGTATATATACAAATAATAATAGGTTAAATAATAACTATGATATATAACACTATGATATTATTTACATTTTGTGATAAACACATTAGTTAAAAATTAAACAAATAATTATAACGTTGAACGGATTCAAAACATCTACTAAGTCAAAAAGTTTTAGGATTGGCTGTTTATACGCGTTTACAAATAAATCAATAAATAATATCAGTAAATATCTTATTCATTACTCATGTAAACATAATATTTGAACCAATGTATTTATTTATTCATTATTATTGTCTCAAATCACTCATTTTTGGCATGCTTTATAATAAAACACACATTATAAATAAATAACCCGAGACAAATCTCTTTCGAAACATGTTTCGTGTTACATTGAAAATGTTTGGGGTCGAATGTCATTGCAAAATGCTAATAACAGCCTTGGCTAGCAAAAATCATCACACAACACCACATTATTTACAGCCAGCATCCAGCGTGCTTTGTGCCAAGAATGATATTTTTCAGAAAAACAATTGATCACTATAAATTTTCCCATAACAAAGTCAAACCAGTGGATTTCAACAAGCCAGTGTAAGTATAAACTAAAAATCTGGCTAATATACAGTACGTGATGTTCTTGCATCAGTATGCGAGGTGGACGCAGAGCCAGCGTGTGTGTGTTGGGGCCGTTCCATTGAGTAATCCTGTAGGTCTGGCAAAAGAATGCCATTTTTTAAAGACATCCCTTAAAATCTGCACCCTACCGAGGCCAGTGGTTTCCTCTGTCATTACAGAAGTGTAAACTCCTGGATGTGGGAGATTGAGGGTAATTTCTTACAGATGCACAGCCTCCTCTGGCTCTCGACATGGAGATTTAGAAAGAGAGGAGATCCAGCCAGGACTCAAGACGAGCTCGTCCCAAATCAGGGTGGATGAGCTCTGAGTCACTACACACATGCAAGCCTGAAACCGTGACTGAACACAGGTGTACATTAGTCATCACAGGCTTATCTGGAAATTATATTATCGTGCATAAATGTCCATGACATACTATACCTATGTAGTCAGTGGGTTTGGTGCTGAGATTTGCACACACACCCAGACCTTCTACATGTTAGGGTTTTAAATGTAGAGGAAAGGGAGGATATAATGAAAAATGAATGTATAACCCTTGATATTTCTCTTTCAAAACATGTCTAGAGACAATCCTGATATATTTAGGAACACTTTTGCTTCAAAATCAGATTACAAAATGTCAAATAATAGCCTTAGCTTGCATATATAATTTCATATCACAATTGTACCCAGAGGATTATCGTTATTTTTGTTTACAACGTACAAGCAAGAAGCGAAAAGGAAAACAACCCTCCTCATCTGCCGCATAAGTGGCAACTCCTAGGCCAAGCTCTGTTGTTGTTTTACATGCGCTACTGTTCCTGTTCTCGTTCATTGAAGGGCAGAGGTACGATACTTTTTCATTCAGCATATTGAGCAGGTCTCTGGACAAGCCAGCCAGCGGTTTTATAGTTAATCAATACCAATCCATTCCCAGCCTTGATGTTAAATAGGGATCAATACGGGCAAGCTGTGACTGGATCTGATTTCAATTGGTTGGCCAAGCAGTGGGTTTTAATCTGAAGCTAAATCAGACAGGAGAACATAAGTCAGGTGAATTACAACACTTCTTTCCCAGCACCAGGAAACGGCTGTCATATTTTATTATCGCAGTTTGGCCAGGTTTATTCACCACCTATGGTCTTTTATGTATTTATTATTTCATTCCATCTGTACGAGAGAAAGAGATAGAAGCTGTCGCTAAAGACTAGCATACAGAAAAGACAAGAAAATCCCATTTCTCAGCTCTCACGGAGGGGGAACCGGCTAGAGCGCCTCCTTCGTTTTTTTTGTCTCTTCTTAAATGATTGATTCAGAGAGACTGGACAGATCGATGAAGTTCTTAAGTTCAGTATGCTTCCCGACCAGAAGATCATAAGGATCACATAATTTCTGAATTAGTCTACCTGATTCGCACAGATCAGAGATGTGCCCTACAAAGAGAGCAGTTATTATAGGCAGAGAAGAAAAACTCATCTTTAGCTGCCTTTTTCTAGCACTCTTTGAGGTGTGGAACAGTATCAATAGGACTATCTTCTCCTCCTAAATGCTGTCTTATCTAAATAGCAAGCTCTCTGACGAAAGGCCTGTCATGTATTCCTCTAGATAACTGTTGTCAGCCACCACACTTTTGCTAAGCCCTCTGAAATCCCACTTTCAGGAGCGAAATCCATAAAACTCATCCGAGTCTAGCGGATCTAATGAAACATGCTAGCTCCTATAGCACTGATTGATCAGCCAGCGGTCAAAGCCCTGGCCTGGCCGCCCCGGTGTCCCACTCCTCTTGTGGTCCATCTATGATGATAAATTAGCATTAGATGGAGCCTAATGAGTTTACTAAACATTTGGGATTTGCACTAATAAACTGGCAAGCTAGCAGGCTAGCAGTGAGAATGAGCAATCCCCGAGCAGCCCCTTATCTGAGGGACATGACAGTTAAACCACGCGTCCAATCTGCCATCGATTCATCATCCTGGAGCCATTGTGCATTCTTCACCAGAGGATAATTATGCAGTGAGTGCCTGGGAAATGCAAGTGTTTTACACAGATGCACACCATGGTAAAGCATTTCGAAGAATACCGGCATACTAAAGGAATGGAGTAATAAAGAATGCTCATTATGACATTCTAATACACATGATATTAAAAACGTTTGCAGCATCTGTCAGAAATAAGAGAAAACTGAGATTTATCTCAGTCGTAGCATACAACATATGACCGCCCAGCTAAACGGCCTTGTGTTGTGTGTGCAAACATTGTAAGAGTCAAACAAATATTTAGCATGGCTAATGATATTCTATCAAGTCTACTCCCAACGACAACAATCAATCAGCATCGCACCCCATAGTTAAAACAATGTAAATTAGTGGCAGCTTTTGAGCCGGGTGAACGGCTGATGATGTGTGCTGGATGGCAGACAGGGTTCTGGACGCTGTAATTGCTGGGAATGATTATAACGAGGGTTAACTTAAGCAGTGACTCACTTATAATGACAAATAGCCTTTGTGTGAAACAGCCGGCATAACCTTTGAACTATTCCACTCACCGCTGGACTATTTCCTGGCTGATACCTAAAATGTAATTCAACATCATATCTAACTTCTCAAAGGGCCGTAAAAGACAAGTTCATTCAGAGATACACATCCTGAGGCTCAAGCGAGCGCAATCTACCCACAAGTTTTGGTGGGAGATTCACAATAAGCACGCTTGCGTTATCAGCAGCACGGGCTGCTGGCCGATAATCTTTTGACAGGGGGGCCTATATTTAGAGATAACTTGTCAGCTTTAATAAATGATAGTTATTTGCTGCAGTTTTTTTGAAGGTTTCAGAGCTGACGGCCCCTCCCGGGAGCCCATGGGACGGGCGACGGCCAAGGCCCAGTGCCTCTCGAGGAGAGATGCTGATGGCGTGTGCCCAATGTCCAGATCGCTGTCCTGCGACCTCAAATTGGCGCGACCAGCACCATGTCCAATACAATCCTCACACTGTTTCCTAACCTAATCTCAGCGGTGTCACACGACAGATTGCCACATTCGGAAAAATGGGAATGGAGGTTGGGTGGGTGGCTGAGAGGGGGTGGTTTTTAAAAGGAGAAAAGACATGGGAGCTTTGTGTTTTTTTATGAAAAGAGAGAGATCGGAGGGACAAGAAATGGATATTTCTTCCAACTGAGACGCGCACTCAACACCCTGATCTGATTTACAAACTGCTCCTAATGGCAAACAAATGTTGTGGGTGTGTATTTGCGAAAAAGAAAAGAGAACCGTACTGAACTAGCCAACATCTACCGCAAACCAAAAGCAAGTTATCATGCTTTTACAGCCTCAAACACACACACACACACACAGAGAGACATAGTGTTGACAGAATCAAACAGGACGCTCCATAAACACGCACATGTAAAATAGACAATGCGGCCCAAAGGAAACCAAACACGTCAATTTAATTTAGCACGAAAACATTTGGCTGAACCACAGCGCCCAGGAACTAGAGGCAACTGCAGATGTAGTCAAAATAATAATAATACTAATCGTTTGACTTAAAGCGATGTACACGTTGAAGCAGATCTGTTTTGAATCCTTCCATGGTGTGAAGTTCGAGCAAAACAGGTTGTGGAAACGAGACACGTTGGCCGCATTCACAGAGAGAAGCGTCACGAACTTCGGACATGCATTCCAGTCAGTCCTTCCTAAACCACAACTGATTCAATTTTCCCGGTTGTTATTCAAAAGGAACGTGCACCCGCGCCGGGCTATTGTGTGACAGCACACCCTCTCCAACTGCCCGGGGGTGAGTTTTTGTGCACGTCTGCATGCATGTATGCGTGGAATCACATTTTTACGTGTCTGTCGATAATCACGCTTTACGCACGTGAATATTTGTTGCATGTGAACCCATGCGTGCATATGCATGTGTGTGAGTGTGTTGACACGCTCAGCGGGGGGTTTCATATATCCCAACAAAAGGGGAGTGTCGCTGCTTTGTGCGCTGAATCAAATAAAAGAGGCTTTTTAAAGCACATATGTCCCCTCCACGGAGCCTTGATTAGACTCTCAATATCTCCACCAGACACACACACACAATAACGCCGGTTGTGGTAGTAAAACTACGCATTTCTCTTCTACTTTTGCATCTGATCCAGTGCAGGTTTCTCACCCCAAGAGTGTGTGTGGATTTTGTCTCTCACTTATAGACTCCACGGAGCCGGCGTCTTCCGGTCACAGGGCCTGTGCAACATGTCTTACAACAACATAGTGCAGGGTTCCCTCTGTCTACACATGCTAGAGCCATTTCCCCCTTCCCTCCTCACACACAGACCCACCTGGCACAAAAAAAGAAATGCACACACTGCCATTGCATGTAGCAGCTAAATCAAGACCACTGATATCCCTGCTCTAGATATCAAAACTCCTAATCATTGTTTGAATCTAGATTAGTCATCTGGACTCTCAGAAATAAAGGTACAAAAGTTGTCATTGGGATTTTACCTTTTCAAAAGGTACGCATTTATACCTAAAGAGTGCATATTGGTACCTCAAACGTATATATTAGAACCTAAAACTTTCAAGAGGAACACTTTTGTACTTTTTAGATACCAATATGTATCCTTGAGGTATTAATAAGGACCTTTTAGCTACAAAATTGAACATTTTAAAAGGGTACCACCCCAGTGACAGCTCACATACCTTTATTTCTGAGAGTCTGATGCCAACAAACCTGAATGTGCATTTGTGATTCCAAAAACTGATAAGAAAATGAGTTTGATTTCTACAAAGTCTACGAAGAGCAACTTTTCTTTTCAGATATGAAAGTGTTATAGATTTCCAGGTATGTAAGTGCACTTCTGCCTATAGAAAACATTGTTGTTCTGTAGTAAAAAGATTGCCTGCTCTGGAGTTGTGTTCTGTCGGACATCTGCTAGGCCTTGACCCACTTCTACGTGTGAGCAATGTGTGGCAGCGCTAAGGTTTGGCTTTTTGACCGCAGAGGCTGTTTCTCATTTTCTGTGTGAGTGCGAGCTGAGTGCTAGCTGCCAAGGGCAGGTTAAGCTCTCTGCTTCTCCCCTCCTGTAGATCTGGCATCCCTTCAGTTCCTCGCATAAAAGGTGGCAATCTTCATTAAAACCTCTTACAGACAACTGTCAGTTATTCACAGTTAGAAAGAGCCAGCTGTTCTCACTCGCTCGTTCTCTCTCTTGATCCCTCTAGTGAGACGGAAGTCACTAGTTCATAACAGAGGAGTTTAGAAGCGTAGTCGGTTCTGAAGAGTTTCAAGGTGACAGTGTCATCCACGCTGCATGCAAAGGCATTTTTGTATATCATTATGTTGAGGAGACAAAAGAGCAATTAACAAATAATTACAAAAGATTTTTGGTCTACATTTCAAAACAAGCCGGCATAAGGAGAACCTTAAGTATGCTAATGATAAATCATTTGCATATTAGAAAACACTCGGCTTTTTTCTTGCCATTTTTTTACTAAATACTCAATTTATTAATGCAACAGATTAGCATGTAATTGCTGAAGAAATCTCGTTTTATTTATTGTATCTAATAAAAAGCAGAAGTGCCACTAGCAGCGAAATGAACTGCAATGGGTTTGTCCGAGTAGGCCAAACATAACAACACAGGGTCAACCAATTACATGACCTTGGGGTGGAGCTATCTTTTTTCCCCTTTGCGGACAGAAAAGATAAACAATCATTATTTTTGCTCTTCGCTTTGCTGCCTCTAATGGCTTAGAAATGACAATGCATCTTCAACTAAGGCCCCACAGACATACATTAAAAGATAAAAGAGCAAAGAGACCGAATCTAACCAGCAATTACGCTCCATACATGTGTTCCGTGAAACCTTTTCACAACCTACACCAAAGCAGTACACTTTCAAACATCTTAGTGGTGTCCTGCGTGACAGCAGGTAGGCTATTCTGAGTTATTTTTCTTTTCATAGTGGAGATTTACACTCTACCTTTGCTTTGGCCACTGCTGGACTTGCTCATTGAAGGAAAAAGCTCTCTCTCTCTCTCTCTCTCTCTCTCTCTCTCTCTCTCTCTCTCTGATGTTAGCAGAGGGTTTGCTGACTGTCTCATAAATAAGGAGTTGCTGTGCACACCTGTGTACCTGCAGCAGTGAGGCTGTTACCTGGCCAGAGATATATTTGCTGTCTGCAACCTCATTAATCAGGTCTAATGGAGCTCCGGCACTCTCCTCCTCACACACGTGCGTCTCTGTGAACATAAACACACATATACGTGCATACACATCCTCCAAGACTGCCGTGGCTCTACTACTGCGGGTACAAGGACTTTTCAAATAAAACATTCATACACACATATAATTCGTTGAATGTCACCTGGACAAGGTAAGATATAAATAAATAACAATATTACTCTCGTGGCTGGAGGCAAAAGCAGCTGTTCAAGTGCCCTCTACTGCACCACTCGGTGTCAGGCACACTTCTACCGGGTTTCATTTCTGATTAAACACAAAGTTAAGATGGTATATATCAGAGATATAGTCTTGTTGTCGAAGAATTATATGCTACTTGTAATCAAGTCATGTAAGTCATGTAATACTGGATGTTTTCGGTCTAGAAAGCATCTGTGCCCTTAAAGGACGAATGTTTGCTACTCCTAAAATAACATATTTCCTTAAGACTGGCAATGCATAACCTTAAGGTACTAATGTGGGCATTTAAACCTAAAACGAGGTACAAAGATGCTCTCTAAGGCTAGTGCAAAAGTGGTTGTACCACTGTTAGACCCTTATTTACACTTCAAGTAGAAATCGTGGGCTAAATTTGGTCAATTAAATTTCCAAAAAGTGAATTTCGTCTATGTTAAGAAGTGCATAAAAGGTCTCCATGCTAATAAACACGGACTAAAGCTTTCCGCGGAGGAAGAAGACAGGCCTAGGAATTAACACTTAACACGGGCTTAATTACGGCACGCAAGCGCCTGTGAAAACCTGCCATTCAAGTGCATTGGTAAATAAACCTCTCTTTACAGGTGATCCAAATGCGTCTCGCTCCAGACAGCCCTCTGTTCCAGCGCTGATATGTAATTAAAATCATCTCCAAAATTCTCCTCGACAGGACGGGCCTGAGCCAAAAATGTAAATGACATTAAGGGAGACAATGAATTGAATTTTGTTTAATGTCCCTTTTGCTGGTGCTAATTTACATAGCGCTTTTCCAACAAAAGCTCTGACCTTCTAAATGCTGGCATTTGCTCAGCTCTGAGAGCAGGCCTGTGTGCGGATGAGAGGGAGGAGGTCTTTTTAAGTAGCCTGGTCGGAGAAGATACAAACAAAAGGGCAAAAAAATGGAGGAACGATCTGTGTTGGTTTTTAAAGATTAAAAAACACCCCGCAACAGGCAGAGTGCATACACAAATTGTTCCTCGGCATATGGCTCCAGGAAGACCTAGCTAATAACCAAGCGTAATCCCTTCTGGAAAGGTCCTCCGGTATGAAAAAAATTAATGAATGTTTAGCTAAATCAGCACTGGGACCCAAATACCACGCGGTCCGAACAGGTGCAGAAGCCTCGGCGAAATGAGCTACATAAACCGTCCTGCTACACAACTGTGTACTCTGTCAAAAAAAAAGTCAATCTCATGAATTATTCAGTTGAGGGAGGGGGTTGGCTGTCAGAGGTCAGCATGTCTTGACCTTTCTGACAGGAAGTGAAAGGGAGATCGGTTGGCTAGGAAAACCCTGATCGCTCTTGAGTCAGAGAGGTATTATTAGTTCCCGGACCGATATGGGGGCGGTAAATGATCCAACGCCTCGCTCTTGACATGTGTGTTCAAGACATCACCTACAAGAGTTCAGGACTAGCCAAAGAACTCATTTCTGAGGCTCAATCTATCTTTCAAAAATACCAATGAATAATCTATGGTGAAACAGGGTCGGGTTGTAAAATATTTAAAGATCCGTCGAGGTTGAAATTTTGTAACAGCTGTGAAATACAACCAAGTTTCTCTCCATTTTTTTTTTCTTCTTCTCATGAAGAACCTAAAGCTGCACCAAAGTCCAAGAGAAATAGTATAAACAGATGTCTGGCTTGACTACAGGAAAATAGGACACATTTGGAATGATAAGTCTCCTAAACTCCATTGAAAATGCCAGAAGCGAGCGGGTGCCAGTTATTGTCCAAGCCTGTGCCAACGAGCAGTATGCCTGGCCCATGTGCCATCTGGGAGAATGTGGCTGAAAACGTTATTGATAATGGATCACCAGATCTTCTGGTCACCATAGGCCTGTTTAGCAGAACATTTTCTCCCTTTATCTGTCTGTCTATCTATATATCTGTCTATCTATTCAGAGTCACACTAGTTAACTACTTTAATTGTAATGCAATTGACCCTTTCTTGTCCACTTATACAATGTCACTTTGGATCTAGTTCACGTGCACTCAAAAAACGTTTATAAACGGTGACTGAGCATGCTATATTTTAGCTTCGCATGAAACTCCCTTGTGTACTGTAGCGTTCCACTTTTTCCTCAGAGACCAGAAAAAAAGACATTACCCCACAGGATTGGCTTTGTGATTACAAATTAGCTTTATATCATACACCCCACCTGCACAAACGCTTCAGTCATTTGAGGTTCATGTTTCCATGCATTCCAGCCTCTCTCAGCCGCCTTGTTCTCTGAGCGTTGGATAAAATCATCTGTTCACAGTTGTGATATGCAGACAATGCAGTCGGCTAATGAAGCACATCTGCTTTTGTGATCCGACAGAACGGATCGCCCCTCTATGAAAATGATCCTCTCGAGTCTTTCAGACGCCTCACAATCAAAATGTGAGCTTTTTTATTCGCCGTTTCAACCTACCACAATATCCCTCCTTTTTGCAGAGTATCAGACCTTCTTTGCACTGTTCTCCTTTTCCTCTTTTACTAGTGTTACACATATTGTTCACCAGATTGAAGCACAAAGCGCCAAGACATCTGATCCGTCCACCTCTATTTAGGCACAATACAAAGCCTAGCAATTTATGGGAAGAGTCAATGCGGTAAATATCAGCGAAACCCTGTTGTAAAGTGTTCATGTTTTTCCTTTTAAAGGTAAATACATTGTATAAGCCTCAGTTGGTGGGGAGAATCGACTCTGACTGCCTGAGACTCTTTTCAGGATCTGCTAAGAGGAAGTGATATGTGTTTTATCTTCTGTTCAGAAAACCAAAACAAATCCTCCTCCTCCTCGCCGGGACTCCTATTTTTTTTCTCTCTCTCTCTTTCTCCCCCCACTAGCTTTTCTTTCTCTTGCGGTTGAGTTACAGTGAGTGCATGAATGTCGGTCCTGTAACTAATTACTGTTCGCACACTGTCAGAGCTCTTCAGCACGTCTGTTTAAACAAGCTAATCATTTAATGCAAAGATAACCAAGGTTGCTGAGATTGATTCACACTCTTTGAGAGTGTTTACAAAAGAAGATGTAAGGAATCTTTATTCCTCACAAAAACAGGTTAAACAGAGGCTCTGCTCCAAAACCTAGGGGGCTGCCCACATAGGCAACATTTTGAGGCATCAGTATGCTAATGTAAATAAATTTTTCGATGTACAAGCTTTCAGTCAAGTTTGCATCAGTCATTCATGACCAAGAAGTTTGTAAATGAAGTACAAATCTTTTTAAAAATATGTACCATTTGACCTAATATATCTGTTAGGGTCTAAAACTTGCTCTTAGTTTAGATGCTGCCTGTGTAGGAAGCAGAAATCAAGACAGCTCACTTGGTTCTACAACAGAGCTCTCCTCACATGAAGTGATTCTCTCATATTATTGTGTAGTACGGCAGGGTTTCCACATTATGACCAGATGACGTGAGAGCGGGAACCGCTTAGACCTCCAAACGCGCAAGCACGACCATCATTTCGACACACAGGGCATGAGCCCTTTTTTCCGATGCTTCACACACTTCATGCACAGTGAGTGACAGCGGCAACTGGTCACTGCTATTTGATTACTAATAAGAGAGATGTTCCCTCTGTCAGATACCAAACATTCCCTGCTAAGCAAACAGCTATTTCAGCAAGTCAAACATTAGCATTGCTATCCACTGGTGGCGCATATTTCGTTCCCAGCTTTACCCATCATCTCACCCTCCAATCTAATTTCTCACTCAGTGGACAGGCAAGTTCGTGATCTGGAGATAACTTTGCTACAGCTACGGCGAGAAAACAAGAGAGAGAGAGAGACTCTCGCTGCTGGCAGTGCTTGCTGGTTATTCATGGCTCTTTACAGCAGATGGAAACAGAGAGACTCCTGGCTTTATGAAGCAAGGTAGGCTTGTTCTAGCTCACTAATCTCCAAGAGGCCTGGACTCGAGCAGCCAGCGCTCCCTGTCACATTTACCGTTTCAGCCGCGAGTCCAAGACCTGCCCTGCCGTAATCCACGTACATGCTGCCACCGCAGGGATAATTGGACAAAAAGGAAGAAGTGTAAGTCTCGCAGAGTAAGTGTAACCTTGAGCCAGACTCACAAAGAGAAACATAAGCTGCAGAAAAAAAAGAAAGGACGTCAATTACCCACTCGGCAGGAGCCGGTGTGTTTGAACACGCTTTCCCTAATGTGATCAACATGCAACCGCCAACAGCCAGCCCAGAAACATTACTCATTTCCCACCGGCAGCACTACAGAGTGCAACGTAAAGACGCCTTTCGCCTTGAACAAATGCACGCTTGCAGACGTTGCAACGCTACTGCTCTGCCACGGCACACAGTCATGCCACAAAGCCAAGCAAGAGGCGCTGTTTACAGAGAAGATAAGCAGAGCCGTTGTTAACAAATTAGGATGAAAGAATCATGAATGTAAAGCCAAACGCTCTCTAGATGTGGTAAACTGCTTGCAAGTCTGGAGGAAAGCACTTCCCTGACAACTCACCAGCAATTACACGGTCCCTAAAGACACCCCCGGGTTTCCACATCAACCCACCTGCGCGGCACACACCGCACAACAACAAGGGGCAAACCCAGGCCAGGCAAACTCTGGGCCGCAGCGCCCTACACTCACAGGAAGCAGAGAGAGTCTTACCTGTCGATGATCACGGGGTCTGAGGGCGTCTCGTTCCTGTTTCCACAGCTTTTTTTGTCACAACACCGACTTGGGGAGAAGAGCACAGAGAGAGAGAGAAAAGGAGACAAGAGATATTAGAGAATCAGCAAACAGCTTGCATGTGTCTTTCGTCTTCGAGCACCGTGTGTTTAGATTTATTAATCTGACACACACTCTCTCCCGTCCTCTTTTCTAGCTAACCGCTGAGGTGTTTGGCGTATAGGTTCTGGCTGAGCCTGATGGTGTTGTTGGTGGCTGTGGTTCTCGCAGATGCGGGCGGCGGGTAAACACGGAGCCCGGCGCTGTGGCTGAAGGAGGGAAAACAGCATGTTTTTGGTGTTTGTCTTAGTGCTGAGAGGAGGAGAGGGGGTGCCAGGAGGCTGGGAGGGGGGAAAGCTCTCTCTCAGCCCCAGCTTTTGTTTACCTCTAATTGTCAAGCTGTTGTGTCTGGAGAGGATGCAAGATGCCACCTTCAACCAGGATTTCTGTGGGGCACTTATTAATTACCAGCTCAAAAAGCCTCCATCAGTCTCCTACAATGTGCCAATGCCTCCATTTTGAGGCCCTGAAGATGCTTCCATTATGCTTTCTTTAATTAATGTTGAAATTACAGAGGGGAAAAAAATGTTATGCCTCTTGAATTTAAAGAAGCCCACTTGTATAATGGTTACATGTCTAAGTGAGCTAAATTAACACCATATGGTATGGAAAACGCGTAAAGCTCCTTAAAGCTGACAGCTAAAGTGATTAAGGTATGTCTATGGACCTCTGCTTGGGACTCGGAAACGCATCTGTGCGGTTTAGGCGGAAGCAACACAGTGCGGTGAAAGGGACTTTCTTTATGGGTAAAGGAGACGCCTTAAAGTTGCTAGCGTTGTTATATTGATGTGGTGAGACCTGCAAGGTTCTGATTCTTTTCTGATTTGGTGGACAAGCGGGTGCTTGTTTCCATAGGCGTCGGGTTCTCCTCCCGTGCAGTTATTTCATTCATTGTCATTTTTAGTTTTAAAATAACCGCAGGATGTCTCTGTGGTGTGCGCGTAAAAATCTGAACAGACAAACTGACGCACTGTTAAACGGCTGAGGATGAAAAGCGCTTTCCAAAATGCCCGAGTGCATTTGCGTTGACCTCTGTGCGTTGATTCAGATTCATCCTCTATAGTGTTAAAAGTCCAGTGAGATCCTTCTTGAGTCCGATGTCACCTAATGATCCGGTGAAAATGCGCTTTTGAAGTAGAACTTCTGAAACTCGCAGAACAGGGCGCAGAGCGAACCGTAAATCATTACGCATAAGCCGGCTGACAATTCAGAACATTTGGATTCTTTTCAGCGCATCCAGGCAGATCTATTCAGGGATTCATTGATTTTCTGTAAGGCTGATGCTGGGAGGCTTGGATGGGCCTACATCATGTGCGTTATGCATTTATGAAAACATGACAAGACATTATGGCTGATAAAATGCAATTATGCAGTGAATTGTTGTGCTTTATAATTATATAAAAATGTTAAAAACACATGTATTTCCTTACCTGCACATAATTTCGTGTGTGAGAAGAACTCGGCACATTTCTGGGTTTTTGTCTTGTCCTTCATAAATAATAGCCTTGAAATAAAAGTGACATTTTTTAAACAAGCAGGTTACATTTAAATGAAGCATTCAAAATATGAAACACAAAACTGCAGCTATTCTGCATAAACAAATAAACTCAAATTAAACGGACAATAATAAAATGTGTTTCCACAGCACAAAGTTCGGGTTCATCAATTAATAATCGACAAGACAAGGTGCGTAAATAAAATCCATTTAGCCCACATAAATTGTTAAACAATGTTTTATCTGTAAACCAACACACACGTGTCCACGTTCTAGTCAGAGATAACCTTTGTGTTATTAATTTGCATAAATAAATATGATGTTCGAAATGAATAGCAACACTTGGCCCGTCGTTGCGATGACAAATTATACCACATGCATATCACTTTAGAAATGAAGAGTCGCATATGCTTCTGTTTAGATCTTTGCGCTATTTATTTGTGGAATGATAATAGAAATCACATAGATGTCGCTTCTCCGACGCAGATGGCCGCGGTAAATAATACCCATAACCGTACACATCAACGCGGTTATAATCTGCAGATATTTAGGGGTAGAGTGCTAATGGGCAATCTGTTGTTTATTTTGAGCCGCTAACAATGATTTTTCTTTAGATAAAAAGCGGTGTCGGGGGGTACGCTTGAGTAATTTTTGAGCATTGGCTTTAACAGATGGCGTTTGGAGCTGTAGGTGCGCACGGGCCTTGGTGCTTTTTGCGCGTTCTGTCTCACTCTCTCCTTCTCTCCCTCTCTCTCTCACTCTCTCTCTCTCTTTCTCTCCCTCCCTCCCTGTTTGCCCTGTTCCCGTTATGATGTACTGTGCAAGAGCGCACTCCAACGCGTCCTTCCGTGGGATCCGTGTGGCTCATTGGAGTTCGCTCTTGCACAGTATATCACTATATTAAAAAATAAAAACAGCAACATTCATGTATAAATACACACACGGTATTATTTATATCTCGAAAGTGAATCCAAATACTGGTTGGGAACACAAATACGTGCAATGTGCCTAAATAAACATAGTAAAAAATTATAAATAGCATTAAAAAAATATGATAATGCATGTTTACAATTAGCACACTTCTGAATCTTAATTTATCAAATGGATGCCGAACCAAACCCTGGTTTGCACATTATGATTACGTTAATTTTGTTAATGAAAATCTGTTAAGATATAACAAACAGCCACAATTAAAACGGTTAAACCAAATCTAAAAATTGCAAACAGCAAAATAAGCACTGTGCAGAATTTATCACAAATTATTTGTTGTGTGCTTGTTTATTTTTCTGCCTCACACTGAAAATATTAGGAAAAGCGTAAAGTGGCTGTTCAGCGCCATTGACTCTTTGATCATGTTCATCTCCATTCAGAGGCGCCTCAGACAAAACCATCATATTTTCTCTCGTGTAATGGATAAACTACAGATAACAAGAGCTTCAAAATCAAGCTAAAGATCCGCCCTTTTCTTTACTTTGGAGCCTGAAATGGACAATAGAAAATGAGCTGAGAGTGATTTCAGAGAACATCAGAGTACAATATGAACTCAAGTGTCAGTCTCACGCCTGGCGTTTTATTTTTATGCCTTCAACCAGATTTGATTACACCACAACAAAAGTGAGTTTTCACGTGCGACAGCGCGATCTCAATGACACACTAAAATATAGTAAGTGAATGCCAATTAATAAACATTGCACTGACAATAAAAACGCGCTTTAGAAATAATGTTACATCACAAAAAGCGCAGTTATTATTTAAAATTATTTTAACTATTTTAATGCTTTAAAATAGTGTTTTGTGCTTCACAATTATACGCAAATGATCTATATCTTCTCCGTTCGAAAATAAATAAAGAAAAATAAACCGATTAAGAAAATGCAGCCTTATTGAGCGCAATACTCAAATTTGGGCTTTGACTATTATATTTCATGTGCGAGGTTGAGACTGTAATATGCCTCATAAAAATACTAATCCCCGAAAATTATTATTAACAATTTAGCATTATTTAGCATTTATCAACAGGAAATATAGAGAATTACATTTTATTTAAAATGCGTAACTAAAAATATATATTCACATTTTTGGTCTCCCCCGCTCTTTCATTAATTCGCAATAAATTACCATGAAGCTACACGAGAAGAAAAACGTGGTAATGTGATTCATATTAAATTAAATCTGCTAAATAACCTCCCCCCATTAATCAGAGCAGTCCAAAACAGAGACACGGCTTTACATTACAGTGTCCACAGTAGCCTAGTACTACATGTGAATGAAACGAGTTATTTTATTCAGCAATAAGAATAAAATGCGTTGCATCTCCGAGAATACGTATTTACTTAATTCTGTATTTACTAAGAGAAATGTGGCAGTGTATGGCCGTAGCACGTGTAACTGAAACTTAAACATACATGTTATAAAAAATATTAAATACATATACTAACACACACACGCACGCACGCAAGAGAAAGGAAATAAAAGTTCTTACCTGTTTTGTCATGGAATCAATTAACCGTACATAAAGATCCTGTTCTGTTCTGACGCCTGTGGGAAATTATTTGTGTTTTTCAATGTGGAAAAAGTCTTGTGAAGGAAAAAAAAGCTATACAAAGTTTCCTCGGGGAAAAAAAATCAGAAAGTATTCCTGAAATGTACTGTTTAATATATATATTATAATCGAAGATTTGCTTTCTACTAGAAATACATTTGTGGAATAAACTGAACATTTTTTTAGAAAACTAAATGTAAGTCAAAATGACTCCACTGAGTGAGGAAAACACTTGTAAATCTACATAGAGAAATTTACACTTACCGTTGCTGTACAATAGTTGTAGTTTGTAATGTATCCCATTGTTAGTTTTTTCACTGTTAGGTTCCTGAAAATAAGCATTTGTTTGGGGTCAGATTGGCATTACTGGAATGCTGAGATTTAATTTTTGTATATTTATAAAATGCATGCATTTTGTCTGTATGCATGTTCTCCGAAACATATGTACGCTTTCATCCAGCAACTCTACTTCTAGTTTGTATCAATTCCCGGCAATAATGTGTGTAATGCGTGTATCTATTTTGTTTAGTTTTGCTTTTCTGTGATATCCGTCAAAAGTGCTTTACGGCGCACGTGTTTCCAAAGATCTAGATGTGGAACTTTTTTAGCTGAAAATTCAAAGCAGTATTCCAGAGTGGCGCTTACTTTCTCCTTTTCCACAAAGTCCACAAAAGCTGTCCTTTCGATCTCCACTGGCTGTCCCTGTCTGTCATAAAGCGCCAGGACGAAGTGGAAAAAATTGGATTTTCTGAGGTTGGATGGCGGTTGTTTCTCATAGTGCGCCCGTGCCAGACCAACTCCACTGCGGGGGAAAACAAGACACCAGTGTGGGTTAAAACAACAGGCGTACACACTTGAGATACAGATAGATGTAGATAGAATGAAAACATGGGAGAATTCTTGATTTGTCACTTAAACTGTAATATGATGTAATGAACAGGGGAAAGCGGCGAAGAGGTGCATGGGGAGAGTGTAATTGATACATGGCATATTGGGGATTTAGGGGTCGATCTGAGAAATGCATTAAAAAATCGGATGATTTGGCAAACGTACCTCTGGGCGGCCGTGTGCGCATCCACCACCCCAGCCGTGTGCATCCACGATCGGACCGGATTCATGCCACTGCCCAGCGGTTCCTCTTTCATAGTGGTTCCCCCTCTCGGTATATTTTCCTGAATACCAAACATTAAAACAGTTCGCGTGCAACCCACTTCCAGCCAAAGAGATGAAATGAGAGTGTGAGCGAGGGCGCGTCGTTTCTCCGAGAGCCCCTTCGGATAGCCGTGAGAGTTTGTTTGGGATTTGTCGAAAAGAAGAGAAGAGAAAAAAAAGCAGTCCCGACTCCTTCTTCAGTCCGTCCTGCGTTGGCACCACATGAACGATTCAGCGCGTAAAAGATTCTCAAGCCTCTCCAGCAGCTTGTTTGGATAGATGAGAGATCCTCCCGTGGAACAAGTCGCGCAAATAGCCGGGATATTCGACTTGTTTTAATTCAGTTAAACATTTCTTGCAACTTTCTGTTGTTGTTGTTGTTGTTGATGATGATGATGATGATGGTGATGATGCTCTTAGCTTGGTGGCATCCTATAACAACAGCATCAAAAAAGGCTTCGGGACACTGCTGAATCCACCACTTCTGGCTCCAAAAGACAAATAAACGCGTAAATGATCACCGTGGAGGTGTTCCCGGACACGGGAGAGGATGATGAGGGGCCTTTAGCGCGTCTTTGCAGAATGGATGGAAGCATACAAAACTCAACCCTCTATCCCCCAGGACTGGAACCTTTCCCGGGAGCCAAAAACTCCAGACCCACGGGATCCACGCTGTCAGAGGATGACGCGCACGTAGGCGGGGCTTTGCCCATACATGGAGAGGATTGACGCTTCCTGTCGCTGGGCTTTAAGCTTGGACCGTGAGTACGTACGCGAGTGGAGTCACTGCCGCTGCTGCTGCTTTTCCAGTGAACATCATGTCAAGTAATCATCAGAGAGGAACAAAAAAGTGAATGATAATGAAAGCCGGCAAATAAAGCGCGCGGCGCGCAGGAACTGTATATTCTGCGAGGTTAAAACTGCCATGCAAGTTTATAGAGTGCAAAAGAGGGGGGTGGGTGGGGGGAGAAATAATAACGATTATAATAATAATAATAATAATAATAAAAAAGAGCACTGACCACCCAATTCCTAGCAGCTTTCCAGAATTAAAAAGAAAAAAGAAAGGCCATCGTGGCAATGACAGTGCCAAACGTCCCTGGCGCCTAATTGACAAACGCAAATCGATTCACCGGTTTCTCCTCTGATTACTCTCAAGTCAAGAAGGTGCACTGGCATTTTAAGACTAGATGCTCCTTATAATAAACACCCTGGGCATCTGCATAATGGCGTAATGCGCGCGTCCTAAATTATGGGAACATTGACTGCTCCAACAAAAAACACAGTTTGCGTTCTGCGTTCGTGGAGCGAGCCGAGGCGATGTCAAACTCCTAGTCCTAGCGCGTACACGCTTAATTTTGTAAATTATTGCAGAATTACATCTGAAACTGTGAAAGGACTCGGGGGAAACATTGCGTCCACCCTCTCCTTCTATGCGCAAGAAGTAGGATGTCTTTTGTAATAAAAATATAATCATTTATCGGGACAATAAGGGTCATTTTCTTTCTTTCATTTGCTAAGGTGCTCGTGTCTTCGATATTGGCAGACTCTGCATGTATGTTAATATTTGAATTAATAGGAAAAAATGGAAGTCCGATGTTGGTTATCTGGGGACCCTGTGCGCTGGAGGGAGGGATGGATGGATGGACGGAGAGAGGAGAAGAGAGATGTGTTTTACACAGCAATCTATTCTGCTAGTGTTGGGGGTTAATGACTATTGCCAAAGATAAGTGAATTATCAAAGCTGTTGCTCTTGCCTCGACTCAAAATCCATCACATTGCATCGTCGTCTAATTAAATACGTAAGTAATAAAATTATATTTTACGACAATTTAAGATTGATATGCTTTTTTTGTGTGTCTATAATTCGCATTGACTTTGATCTATGCATACGCTGAATGCCTGTGTGAACTAATGTTAAATGGCACTCTAGGCAGCACACGGTTATTGTTGTCATAATTATTATTATTATTGATATTATTATTATTATTATTATTTTTATTGTTATTATTATTATTATTATTATACGTTCATCTTAATATCGTGTAATGTTATTATAAATCATTGTTCTTCTAAAAAATGACGCGTGTGCTAATAAATCTTATGCATCCGGAGACCTATTTGGCATGTGCTGTCTTTTTTTATTATCTTTTAACGTTCGTATCAAATGATCATTTTGTTATTCTTGTATATTGCCATAATAAATATTCCAGGTTTGCTAACCCTAGGCCTAATCTACAGTATCTCTAATACAGATTACACACCAAAGCGATTTCAATCTGATTACCAAATTAGGGTTTTAGTCTAAATCCCTTTAAATCTGATACTGTTGACTAGAGAAGTTCAACAATCCCATCGCGTAGGTAACGATCCCGTCCTAAAAAGGAGTTTTAAACCTTATTTGACAACAAATGCAGCTGCCCCTCTATTTTGGAAGATATTAGGCGAAAATGAATGCAAATCTGTGTTCAGAAGCCATCTGGCCGGAGACTGGAGAATCAGCTGCTCGCCTGAATCCATCTCGGCTCATTTCTGAGGCTCATCTGGAGCCCGGAGCCAAAGCGTGCAAAATGCGCTCTTTAATTCAGCAACTTTCACTCCACGCCGTTTGAAAATAAGGTGCGGGACAAATTTCTGTTTTATGACACGAAACATCCGGCGTGTTTATTCGGAGAACGGCTTTAATTGCGGTTTTGCATTTCGCCAAGTGTCAGATGTCAGTTTTTGTTATGCAAAAAAATGTGGAAAATTAAAAGCGCAGCGAGAATATTGCATACAATATTTTATGTAGAGAGAAAAAGTTAGCTAACATAATAATAAATACTAATGTATTAAATATTTAGATCTTTAATTGTTTATTTATATTCAAAAATATCGATCTAACATTATAATATACTATTGAGAACACTCTTATTTCTTGATTTTTGTTGACAATAATATATTTAAAAGATTCTCAAAAAATTTCTATTATGACATCTACAATAAAGCTTTATGTTTCTAACTGGAACCTTTATTTCTTTAAAGTGAACGCTACGGATTGAGCTCTATTCTGTCTGCCCATGTTAGATCTTATTTGGGGAGATGTACTAACCGAGAGCGCAGGACAAAGGAAAAGTTAGTCATGCAGAAGGTGTGTGTGGGTTTGAATAAGATTTGTTCGGCGTTGCCAAGACCTCCCGAAGAAACGACCCTCCTCCTTATTGTGTGTGAAGTGTTCCTTTTGTGTGAATTTACGGGGTGAGGCTCCAATGATCCCCAACAAATTTGCATTTAAATAGCGACATCAACCGATTCGCGTGCCACACACCAGTGGCTTTCCCAGATGTCAAGGCAAAGTCAGTCAGATGGCCAGTGCCCAGATGTCCCTTCCACGCATCATACCAGCGCACCACGACTTTCCCATTTGCATCTTTGCGCACGGCCAGATCAACCAAAGCCCAGTTTTTTTTTAATCTTAAAGGTCTGGAGCAGAAATGACACCTGCAAAAACTCCAGAGAAGCTGGAGGTGAGGCTTGGCCGTGATAAAATTGCAAGCGTGAGGGCCTGTCTGTCTCCAGCATCCCAGAAAAGCGTTGACATGTGCGTCCGGGCTGGTGTTGGCATTGAGACATGAAATTAAATTAGCAGTGCTGAGATAGATTCTAGTGCGTAAAATCGGACAACTGACCACTCAGAGAACGCGTCATGTAGTGAAAGGCGTGAACCAGCTCATCATAACTAATGTAGAGATGCTAAAAAGACGCTTTACCTTAGTAATATCAATCCTGGCTTTTAAGAGGATCTGCCAGAGCGCAATTTATGTGTAAACTTGACATTTCAAGTCTTCATT
The DNA here is from genome assembly GCA_903798035.1 of Danio albolineatus. NCBI lineage: Eukaryota > Metazoa > Chordata > Actinopteri > Cypriniformes > Danionidae > Danio > Danio albolineatus. The sequence continues at coordinate 48,688 of CAIGQQ010001915.1, read as the reverse complement.
TTCATATTTGCATTTAAATCATGCGAAGACTTGAAAATAATTTTCTGCATTTGTACTGGGCTTATCTAATAGGGATTGGGAGAGAAAGAGAGAGAGAGAGATGGAAATCAAAGATGCGTAAACGTCAGTGCATGACAAACAGGGCGAATCAATCATTCGTCTTTGCATTTTTAAACTGTTGCATATGTTCTCTTCGCCTTAATCATGACAACTAATTACATCGTTAATGATCAGAAAAGGGAAAAACGAGGGCAAATAAAATCTTGATGAATTATGTGCATTGAAATTAGAGTCAAGTCATCGTTTCCGTCACAGTTTGTTGTCGTTTCTGGCGCCTGTAAATGCACTTGAGCTTATTATATTGCATAACATTATTGTGGCCATTTGTTTTATAGCGTAAAATAGAAAAAACAAACGTGTGATTTATATATGTATATATCTTTCTATTGTTTTACCACATAGCAATAATTAAAAATACAAGTGCGTTGAATAATAACAAAACATAAATAATGAAAATCATGAATGAATAATATATTCATAGTAGAAAAATTGACAAACAATATACTTAATTATTTACCTCGTCTAAAATATCAGGACCAATACGACGGATCTCATTTTCTCACGCAAAGATAGATTTGGAGCATCGGTCTAAAGGAATAAAACCTGAAAGTAGATTAATTTATTTTCCGGAGGAAACGGCAGGAGCTTTTGGCGGAGCATCTTTAAATCTTTGAAGGAAATTTGACGAAGAGCGCCTCCTTTTGACGCGTCTGTGGAACAGCGCTTCAGATCACAGCACAATTAAACCGGGAAGGGCTCTGATCAATAGCGGAATATCGATCAAACATTAGCCCATCAGTTTCTGATTTTCTTTCAAAAAGTACTAGAATTTATCACCTCACCATTTTGTGTGTTTTGTTCATTTTTGTAAACTTCAAATAGATAAAAAGGCAGATGAAAAACTTCAGGAAAACGCAAACGTCATTAAGTTTAAGGGAACGATTTCTTAGCCCAATTTCTTTAATTAAACTGCTTTAAAACACACAAATAGATACATTTAATCAATAAATATAAGATGCTGTTGCTGTATAAAACATGAGAATTCAAATAAAAGTATCGCGTGACACGCTGTCGTGTCCAATATCTGCTGATGCTTTTATTTGCACACAAAAAGAAATTCATATCCAGCAGCATCTGTATTGTGCAGAAGCACAAAGTGCATGTGCTTGCAAAATGCATGTGTTATTTCTCTGTGAAACAGATCGTGCTGAGGGCACCTTCACTGTGAAAACAGGTTTCGATTAGGTAATTTTAGATATTGTAATTGGCTTTAATTAAACATGTATCGCGCTAATTAACTCAGATTTTTGCTCAGCCGCTGGGACTCCCGTGTCGGCTTTGATACAGTCGAGCAGATGTCCCAATACAACTCCAGTGACAATTACAAACATCAGCTCTATAGTTCTCTGGAAATAACTTCAAACCTGACGACATTAAACAGGTCACATCGCTGTATGTTCAATATTCATTTAAGTGCGTTTATTTTAATCTGAGCATTTCTTGCAGGCGACCCTTATAGCTGTTCGATTTGATGTTTCAATCGTAGGATTTAATAAATACACACTCTGCACTTGATCAACATGTTTTTAAATTGTCTTACATTTCTATATATGCATTATTATTAGTGGTATTAATGTTTTAATGCTGTCGTTAAAATAAGCATGATAATAAATGTTTATTTATTATAAAACTTAAAATAAATATACTAACTAAATTCTAATAATAATATAAGAATAATTGTATGAAATATTAATTGATTAAACGTTAAAATAATAAAAAAAACTGCCTAATAACAATATAAATTATTAATATTTTAGCATTATTAGTCTGAAGTTCGTTCTTTGTGTGTCAGTGTAACAAAGATCGTGATTCGCAGCTGATTTTAAATGGAAACAGCAGAACATGTGAAATGGGCTGGTTATGTCGAGGTTGCCATATAATAATTAGCATTTTCATTTTGCTGCCGAAATGAAGAGGCAGAGAGAGAAAGCGCCCGAGGCGCAGCTCCAGGCAGCACCTATAGAAAGAAAGGAGCGGAGAGCCATTCTACACAATTAACATGTAAAATATCCAGTGGAAATGGACTCTGAAAAGAGACGGAGCGGGTCAGCTCCACCTCATTTCAGCAGATCCCGTAAACTCTCGTGATTACAAAGTTTACCGGAGTAATTAACGGCGCGGGGCCGTCCGCTGCACCTGCGCTCGGGGCCCCTGCACGCACACACTGAGAGATTTCAGCACTCTCGGTATTAAACAGCTTCACCCTGCAATGAGTTTGTCACCAGCAGCACGTCCTTCATGAGACGTGATTGACCTACTTTCTCCCGGTTATTTTCTCAAATCAGACGCTCGTTGGGAGCTTGAACATCTGGCAACCGAGAGGAAGAGCCACCAGTCTGTCTGTCTGTTCAGGCCTTTCTATCGGCGTTCAGTCACTTCTGCCCCTGTAGGTGAGACGATCGCGGGATTTCTGGCACGGAAAGGACCATTATGTGGTGCCATTGCCCCACCTACAGGCCTGAGGGGTGAAGAAAAAAAATTGTCTGAGCCTGAAGTCCGCCTGCATTTGCTGGAGAATAGAAAAGACGAGTAAAATAATTAGGTATGCTTTATATTTATTTATTTATTTATTTATTAGAAAAAGTATTAAACTTTATTCAAGAATAAACTGTACATAAAATTATTAAAATGATGAGGTGAGAGGCTGCATCTGACTACAAGCAATGATAAAAACAATTAAATGAAATTCATTTTAATTCATTCATTAATCTAATAGAAAATGTAAAAGCTTACATATGAAAGCAACTTTACAGCCAATAGGCATTCCTTATTCAGATTATTATTATATTTTATTTTATTTTTTATCATAATTTTTTTTTATTACAAACATATTCATTCAACTATTTATAATGGCTTCCCTGACATAAAAATGTAGAAAACACCAACACTGGGACTAAGAATTTTTTTTACATCTATTGTTTTGATATCAGTTCATTAGGAAACCATAGATCATAAAGATCAGGTACTATAGTTATTATAGTTAAAATTTAGATTTTATTTTTGCTAAATTATATCTATCTATCTATCTATCTATCTATCTATCTATCTATCTATCTAT
>CAIGQQ010001915.1:0-19477 GCA_903798035.1 Danio albolineatus | reverse complement strand
ACAATATTCCCTAAGGGTTCAACATCTTACATTAGTCGTTACCCAGAAATGTACATGTCTGTCTGTCAGTAGAAACTGCCAAAACCATGTGTTTCAAGAATTTTATTTTTTTGTGAAATTATTCTATTGTAATTGATATTTGGTCAGTTTGCAAATTAAAATTATGATTTGGTTTAGAATATGAATTTTAATGTGAAATTCTAAACCTTTTATTGTTATTTATAATGCTAAAATATGATCATACAGTAAACCCTAAACACAAATTCTGTTAACTAGCAGCTTTTTTTTTCCATTTATGTGCACTTTTAAAATATCGTATGGCTCCCTTTTCTCTATAGTTTCTAAAGAAACATATTTTTTATGAAATAACTAATTATTAAAATGGCTTAATAATTAGTTTTTGGAATGTAATTTTCATGACAAACAGATGGTAAATTGTTTCAAACAATTAAAATGTCAATAAAATCCTTATATTTACTATTACTTAGTTTTCAACTTCTCTTAGCAGATATCAAGTTCCCGTAGTGCAATTTCAAAAAGTAAATGATTAGAGAAAACAAACTATAGGCATGGGCTGGTATAAGATTTGGACTGAATAATAACCTTGGATAAAAAATTTTTTTAAAACGTTTTCGCGGCATTGTGATTACTATATAACAAGTTATTTTTAAATGTCTGTGTAGAAAACAACATTTTTTCCCCCATATAATGTTATGCTGTACTGTTCGGCTCTAGTATAGCATGCTTGTATGTCAGTGCATAAGTTTTCATATGATTTACAAATGTTTGCTTAATCATGGGCTGATCAGTAGCTTTTGATGTGGAGGCTTTTTTACTGCTGCAGATACTGTTTGGCCTAAATAAATAAATTAGTTAAACTTACATATGATCAATTCCAGTATTATGGATGTGACGTTTGCAGTAAAAACCCAAAACATAAATTCACAAAGAAAGTCTATGTTAACTTCATATTGAAACATCTCTTTATATTTTCTAGAACAACTGACCTTAGAGTTAAGGGTTCAGAAAAATATCAATCTGTAAACATGTTTTGTACTTTAAATGAGGGAAATAAACATGTGTTATGGATAGTTAGCATAGGGTTGGGACGATAACTGTTTTCAAGGTATACCGCGGTTTGGAAATACGGTTTTGTAATGTGTAATTTTCTGCTATACCGTTCCTATGGTACAAGTAAGATTTTTTTTTATTTAATTTTTTAGGTATAAATTGTAAAGAAATCTGTGTTTTTGAAACAAATGAAGACCGCAGATATCAATGATTCACTTGAATTATTTAGCCTGACTTGTTTACTGCCCCAAAATACTTTAATATTTATCTCGAAATAAAATATATTGTGTTCAAAGGGGGAAAGGGTTTGTTTTTTAGCCAGACATTAAAAAAAGAATATATTTTAGAGCAGTTATCACAATACCGTCATACCGTGAGTCTGTGATATTTTTATCCAAGGTTATCATACCGTCAGAATCTTATACTGGCCCATGCCTAAGAGAGTATAATGCTCAATGGATAATGCTCATCAACTGGATAAGAGTTGGCTCTATATAGAACAAAAATGATTGATTTTATTTACTATTTTTACATTTATGAGGAAAAAGTGTCATTATGGATGTGACAGGTGTGAAATTGCCACTCGTGTGACTTTGGTAAATCAAATATAATATTTTGAAAACATGGACAGAAACATTTTTGAGTATTTCTAAGTACTGTAAAATACTTGCTTGCACACAAAAAAACTTTATTTGCGTATTTTGGTGAAAACTCAACTGTTTTCATTGCAAGGTTAACATTTGTGTGGAATTGCTCATATATACTTTAGTAACGGTAAACAGGAAATGTTAGTTTTAAAACCGTGAATTTCCAAACCGCAGTAAACCTTGAAACCAGTTATTGTCCCATGCCCATATGCGAAACAGGTACTTAATGGTTATTTTGTACAGTATTTTTAAGATGTTTAATTTTTTTTAGTCACCATTAAATCCAAATACATAAGTTTTTAATTTTGGAAAATTGCTGTTTTAAATAAATGCTATGTTTCTACACAAGATTATTTTAATGTTTTCAATGTGAGCTGTTAATCTTTGATCAAACAACAATACAACAACGTCTCTTGACGGTGATGACATTTGCTGTAGGGTCAAGACCAATCAACCAGTCGCTCACATGAGATCAGCAGTTAGCTCATTAAAACAATCTTACCAATTACCACTGGGCTTTTCTTGGTTTACAAGAAAGAAAAAAAACTTTTCCCTCCTAGTTTAATGTAACAAAATACAAGTGTAAACCATTTTTCCCCATTGATTGACTTTGGGGTGGAACCTCAAACTGCTACCAAAAAAGTACTCTTTGTTTTTACCCAATATAACATCATCAGTATAGGATGATATAGTGTGAAAAGTGCACTAAAACAAGTGTTCTTATTCACCCTTTAATTCTTATTTATTTACATCAACATCAGAGTTCTCATTCATTTAATTTTATTTGCTTGCTTTTCCATTCACTTGTAAGCACATGACATGAGTTTGTTGCACTCAGTACTGATCTTACATCATATCGAGCACTTCCATAAGAATGATTTGGATGAAATCAGATCCTGGATGGTCACGAGATGCATAGAAATCCCCGATGGAAGTTGTAATGCATTTTGATGACCACTTTTGTTTGTATGACTAAAATGCAAGTTAATTCCAGGTAGGATTAGAGCCTCTGTTTGTCTAACCAGGTATTTGAAACGCTTGTTTGAAGATGATCATTATTCTTGTAAATGTGTCCTGTGTGCGCTCTGGTGAAGTGGCTGAAACTGCAGTAACACACACACTGAGCTGCTCTCCTCCCTCTGCTCCAGATCCCAGTGGAGCACAGGCCCTCAGGCTGCAAATGACTTTACCTTCCTCATGGCCTTAAACCGTCACTGAGAAATTTTTACCTTCTGTCAAGGGTTAATACTGCCTTTCATCACACAGCCAACCAAGCAGAGAAGCTCTTCAAGCAACAACTGCCCTTTTATAATTCACATGAAATGAATTATGTTGGTTTAGATGGTTGTGGTGTCTTAGAGTTAGATCGTTTTATTTATTTATAACAATTGTTATTGGATGAAACGATTATCACAATAATTAGGTTATTAATAAAGGTTGTTATGGTTTTAATTTAAAGGGATAGTTCACCCAAAAATTTAAAATTCTGGCATTTACCCAATCTTCACATTTTTTCCAAACCAGTTTTAGGGTTTTATTTATTTTTTTGTTCTTTTGAACTAAAAGAAGATATTTTGAAGAATGTTGCTAACTTGTAATTGAGGGCTGCATGATATTGCAAAAAATAAACATTGTGATATGAATGCAATTTAACAAGATGATTTGAATAGTCTAACAATATTTAGGTACAGAAAGTAAATAATTACATGCTTTTCTTACCTTTTGTCTCGTTTCAAGTCAAAGTCAAAATATTGTTTCGTTTGCAACCTCAGAATATATAAGTCAAAATTAAGTAAAATGTTCTGCTAGTGAGGTAAGAAAAATAATCTTTATTTTGCTTTGAAATGTAGAAATTTGGACTAGAAACAAGACATAATTTATAAGTGAGAGAGAACCTTTTTTTTTGCATAAGTCGTATAAATACAGTGATTAAATACAAGCTCCTGGTTAACTTTAACTCAGATTTAGCATTGCAAATATATAACACGTATATAAACATGCATACATATATATGTGTGTGTGTGTGTATACATCAACTGGTTGGAAACATGTTTGGAACATGATGTTTTATTTTGTAGTGAACTATCCATTTAAAGGAGTTATCATTAAAAACAAATTCAACTAAAATGTGTCCAGAGACTATGCCTGTCACAATAATCAATATATGGACTTATCGCACAACGGATGGACATGACCTCAATAATTTTTGGTGATGCAATATATATGTGTGTATATATATATATTAGGGCTGTAACGATACGCGATATGAAACCGAAATCGCGAAACTATGATCCACGATCCTGTGTCGCGATTTGATTAGGAAGAATCGCGACACCCGTGACTTTTCAATCATGTAACGCCTTCCTGCAAAAGTTGAGCTAGTTGAAGAAGAACGTGAGGAAACATGGCAACTAACCCTCCCTCTTCAGATTGCGGACCCTCCCTCTTCATATAAGTCAGCAGTATGGCAACATTTCAGCTACCCAGTGGAGATAAAGGATAGCAATTGGCCGTGAGATAGCGTTGGATCGACAAGACCCACACAATATGCCGTAAGGTGCTTTAGTGACAGGCAACACAACCAACATACAGATGATACGTAAAGTACACACAGAATACGTAAAGAGGCTGTGATAGATTGGAAGATCAGCATATCAAAAGTTCCCGTGACAACAGACAACGAAACATTGCCAATGCTGTCGAAGCGGTCGTTTTTTTTTTTACCGCATAGGCTATAAGATGCTTTGCTCACACTGTTAATCTGGCTGCACAGAGAGGGATGGGCGTTCACCAGATGTCCCGACTTTAATATGGGGTTCTCTGAAACTATGAATATTTAACTTAATTTTATTTAGGCTATTTTATTTAGGCTTACCAAACCAACACAATCTCACGGCAACTTGTGTTTTAGCGCTGAAGCATATAGCGCGCTTGTTTTGAAGCGCATCACCGCAAAGGTTATTCATTATTCTTTTTTATCTAGTAAATAACTGACCAACCAAAACCACATAACAATTAAGATAAAATTTATACCTAACGAAATTCGTTTCAAAAAGATATTTTTTTCCAAGAAAAATGTATGAATTATATTTTTGTTTGTGCCTGTCCAACTGTGCGGTGAAAATTTGTTCCGCTCGGGGGAAAATAAGAATGTAATAGTTCACAGCAGAAAGGGCACGGTCCGTGCGGGCTTTCTCCATCTTCTCAATTGTGTTGGGCACAGCTAGGTTCAGTTTGGAGGCATTTTGACGCCAGTGTCCATTCCGTGTCAATGAAATGGAAAGTTAGCGACATGTAAAGTGTCATTTTTGTACTCAACCACATCTGTTGTAAGTGAATTGGGCTGTTGCAGCTCACCACGGATACGTTTGTAGGCTCGTAGAATAGCTGTTTTGGAGAAATATGTACGTCCGGACAATTCATTATAGCTGTCGGGTGTGGTTACGAGGTCTCCGAAAGAAAAAAAAAAGTATTGAAAGACACTATTTTTTTCGCAGAGATTCTTGGTTACTGCATCTGTGCATTTGTCGCACCTCACATTGTCCCTCCTATATTTTGTGCATCGCTTAAATGCATCACTAATTGATGGCTGCACCTGTTCGTCTGACTTCTGCGCTCGATTTTTTTTTACTGCATTGCCCATTTTGGCAGCCTCATTCTTGTGCGCTTTGTATAAATTAGTTGTTTCCTCCACATGCTGCCACATTTGTCAGGCAAAGTTTACATCTCTTAAATGTAAGAGAACTTGATTGAAAAAGAATTTTCAACATGCTCGCTCGAATCATCTCCACAATGGAGTTTAGTTCTGTTTGTTTTTCAACAGTATTTTGTTACAAAAAAACAGAAGTGTTATAGCTTTGGCTATTTATTTATTTTATATTTGGCTATTTATATAGTTAATAATTTGCATGGTTAATCTTGTTCTTTGGTGTTCAGTTTATAAAGATTTTTTCAAATGTTATTTGATAAAAAAAAAGTTTCCCACCCCTCACAAAAAAAAAAAATCGTGATACGAATCGAATCGTGGGTCAAAAATCGTGATACGAACCGAATCGTGGGTTTGGTGTATCGTTACAGCCCTAATATATATATATATATATATTGCTCTAACATTTTAGCTGATTTTGCAACCTCTCTATTGGAGGTGTCTGTATGGTTAATAAAACACTGTAGTACTATAAATTACTATAGTATATTTTCATTTGAGTGTCTGATAACTGAAAATAGATCTGGTAGCAGATATCGCAGCCTCTGTTACTTTTTACCTTGCACTTTTTTGTTAAGATTTGTTATTATTTATTTAGGATATGCGTTTTCTCATTCTAATTCCAATACCTCAAAAATGGTTAAAATGACTACAAAAATCAAAATAATATTCTTAGGAATAAAATATGTATTCTTTGGAAGTGTACTTGCATTGTGATGATATTATATTGTCATTCTGCCATTATATAATGAGTGGCATAAAATGGTCATTAAAAAAAAAACAATAATATCGTTTATCGCAATATATTTTGGTGTGATATATGACAAAAAAATAGATATCATGACATGCTTAGCCCAGACCCTTTTTACTATTTGTCAGTATAGAGTTGAACTAGTAAAGTTTAAGTGTGTCATTTTTAGTTCTCGGCCCATTGTAAAATGTTGTTTTTCTGTCTTAAATGTTTTTTTGTTTTTTTTTTGCATGCAGATCTACTGTCACTGTGTGTGTTATGTTTGACATGTTGATGTGTGTGATGTTTTATTAATGTGAATTATAAAGAGTCATTAGTACAGTAGTTCTCTGGCTCTCTCTTTAGCTGGAGGCAGAGGCAGTCCCGGAGGTTTCGGAGAAGTATGAGATCACTTCAGTTCCCACCTTCCTCTTCTTCAAGGTAAGTCTTTTACATTTGACTTCAGCAGGGCTCAGATTTACCTTCAGATTTAATTTGTTTATTTTTGTATTTATTTAATAAGATTATTCGATTTTTACATTTATGATAGTAGAAGTTAGTTCAGCTCAAATGGGGAAGTACTCTTATGTATGGTTTGTACTTTAAGTGTTTAAAATGAATGCCTTTGAGTTTAACGTGTCACGTGACACTTCAAATAATCATTTACACATTCTCAAGAACTATTTATCAGTATTGAAGTCAGATTTAAAAAAAATATATAGATTTGAATATTGTATATATTTGATTGGGGTGTCACGGTGGTGCAGTGGGTAGCACAATTGCCTCACAGCAAGGTCTCTGGTTCGAGCCTCAGCTGGCTCAGTTGGCATTTCTGTGTGGAGCTTGAACGTGTTCACGTGGGTTTCCTCCGGGTGCTCTAGTTTGCCCCACAGTCCAGACACATGCGCCATAGGTGAATTAAATAAACTAAACTCTCTGTAGTGTATGAGTGTGTGGGGGGGTATCCCATTACTGGGTTGCTGCTGGAAGGGCATACACTGTGTAAAACATGCTAGAATAGTTGGCAGTTCATTCCACTGTGACGACATCTTAAATAGAAGCTAAGCTGAAGGAAAATGAATGAATAAATATATATTTGATGACTTTTTTAACATTAGAAATGTATTTATATTCACTTTTAATCACTTCAATGTGTCATTCTGTGTAAAATTGTTCATTGTTTTTAAAGAAATATTGCTGATTCTAAACGTTTGCACAGTAATGTGCACTTTTTTTTCAATTTTAGCTCTAGTTTCAGGTTTAAAAGAAGATCTTACTGTTCAGCACATTTGTAGCTTGCGTTTAAATATCTCAGAAATAATTTGACTGAGTTTTTAAATACAGATGTTACACTTTTACATGAATTAAAGTAAAACTAAACTTTGTTCAGCTTAGTTTTATTATTTTGCTATTACCAAGAAATTCAGCATGTAATGGTACATCTAAAACATCAACTTCTTTTATCATGAAATGGCTTTTTTAATGCTCAACTTTTTTTCAGTTTATTTTTTACAGATGATCAAAACTTATAAAAATCACAGAGAGTTGGAACAAATACTTAAATCCCAGTTTATTTGCAAAAAAATGTCCTTTGAACATGTGTTTACATGTTATTATAGAAACGAGGTAGGTAGGTGGGGAAAACCGCACTCCTATGTCATATTGTTGTGGGCCTCAAAATCACTGGGATTTGGTACCTATTTTAATGTCAGGAAATTTATAAAAAGTGACTTGTTGTGTTTCAATCACTCCAATGTGACTGTGGACACACTAAAGCTACACACAGTTCTGTCCAAACAGCTTACAAAAGTAGATTTTTATCATAGGGACCTTTTAAAATAAAAATAAAAAATTCATTCATTCTTACACTTTGATTATACACTTGCCAGGAACTTTACTAATGTATGTGCATATTGCCAGTGCTAAATGTACCATTTTACAAATTAAAAAATGAATTGAATGAAAAATGGTGATCTTGTTTTTAGCATTCAAGATTGGATTTTTGAATGTTAGCCCATCAAATTATTAGTTGTTCCCAGATTGCCCTTCCCACAGCATCAACAAGAAAAAGATGTTTCAGAGGTGTGTTAAAAATAAACCATTTCAAAAATATACATATATATGAAAAACTTTTTTTAATGATCTGTATATAAAGCATGCACTGTTGCACAATGATGACTAAATTCAAGAGCAGTGTTGGGGAAAGTTACTTTTGAAAATAATGCATTGCAATACTGAGTTACTGTCCAAAACAGTAGCTTTGCGTTACCTCTTATAGTAAGTAATGTGTTACGTTACTTTTGAGTTACTTTTTATTACCTGTCTGAGGCTTGATCTCTTTCAGAACTTTTTTTTTTCTGTCTTTTTTATAATAGAGGAGCTCTGCAATTAACAATGCACTGTATAACCTGCACCTACATTTACCTTTAATAACACATCAAATAATATTTTAGGATAATGCTATCTGAGAACTTCCTGACCCCAGAGCTCTACGTGCCGTATACACAGATTATCAAAAGTTTAAAGCAATGTTTGCTACTTTTGTACTACTTGTCTTAAATAAAATCAATGTCAATAGAGACAATCCCCTTTTCCTTTTCTCCGATGCGTTCAAAATAATGAACACATTCTCTTCTTGACTGCGTGATTCATTGTGACTAATTTAATTTTAATTTCAGCTATTTATTTTTGAAAAGCTAATTAACTAAACTTAAAATTAACTCGGGTTACATTTTCAAAAAAGTAACTCAAATATTATTACTTATTTTGTTTTCAAAAGTAATGCATTACTTTACTCGTTACTTAGAAAAGTCATATTATTACGTAACTTGCGTTACCCACAACACCGTTTAAGACCAGCAAAAATTATTCACATATGTAAGTGTGATCAGTTTCAAATAAATATGTAATTTTAGTTTAGCATAAAGTGAACTAATCACATTGTGCTATTTTTGCTTCATACAGCATGCTGATTTGTGCCAGATTGTGTCTAGGTTTTCCTGTAATTGTGGCTTTTTATTTACGTTAGGTATAAGCGGTTATAGTGTTTTGTGTTTATTTAGCAGAGGGAGGCGAGGTTAGAAAAAACGGAGCCTGTTGGGAAGGTTGAGTTTAACGATCAAGTAATGTGAGCTGCAAAATCTCCTCGTGTTAGAATCAAGCAACTGAGAAATAATCGGAGGTTAAACAAACACACGGCTTGGCAAGACTTTCCCTCTCTTGGCGTAACACGTCAAAGAACCAGGAGAGCCCGCGGCCTGTTTTCTCTCTCTCCCTGCAAACAATCTAAACAAACTGGCAAGCATCCTAAAAAATTAATGCTGTTTTTTTTCTCTCCCTCCCTCTCAATCTATCACTACTCACTCTTGAGTGTTTTTATTTATTTATTTATTTGTTTACCGACAACCCTTAGGGCGGTGAGAAGATTGACAGGTTGGATGGTGCGCATGCCCCTGAGCTGACCAATAAGGTGCAGCGGCTGGGGTCCGGTGGGGGCGGGGCTGTCGGGGCGGGGGACGTCCCTAAAGAGGATCTCAACCAGAGACTGAAGAGGCTGATCAACGCCGCACCCTGCATGCTCTTCATGAAGGGATCGCCCCAGGAACCTCGCTGTGGTAAACACACACACGTATATACACTCGCATAAATTAACATGGGTCAGGGGTTTACTTAGAGCAACCGTTGGCGATAGAGTGAGACAAATCAAGGTTGCTTCAACAGGATGGAGAGGGAAGTGCATTTATTCATGAGTTTTGAGTTAAGAAGTGGCATGTCTGGTTGTGCCACTATGTCTAATGTAGGGATGCGCGATATTGGAAAAACCTGACATTGCGATTATTTTCTGCGATAGATATTGCTAAAATAGCTATTATTTATATCTATTTTGAAAAAGTCATTAATTTAGATTGCTAAAGGTGATTATGTAGGGGAGTGAATAAAATACATAATATAATGCATAAATGCATTCATGCATAAAATATAATGAACAAATTACTACCATGGATAAATACAACAGAGTAAAGATTAGGGCTGGGTGATTTAACCTAAAATCAAAATCTCGATTAATTGAACATTTTAACTCTATTACGATTAATGAATGATTTATTTTATTTATAAAATGTATAATTTTTGTATTTATTTTAGTTTATTTTATATTTTGTGCTCGCTGTGAAGTTTCTGCTGTAAATATGCTCGCATATTACAAGTCAGAGATTTTTGAATGAAGGGTGCATTATTGATTTCAAAATAATTGAAGGAAACAGACACACTATTTACTATCTGTGGGTATTTATCGAACATCACTGTTGAACAACTGAAATTAAAACACACATTGCCTAAAACGAACAGTTAGTTTTTTATTAGAAAGTAAAAATAAATAACTGGGCGCCACGGTGGCGTAGTGAGTAGCATGTTCGCCTCACAGCAAGAAGGTCGCTGGTTCGATTCCCGGCTGGGTCAGTTGGCATTTCTGTGTGGAGTTTGCATGTTCTCCCCGTGGTCGCGTGGGTTTCCTCCGGGTGCTCCGGTTTCCCCCACAGTCCAAAGACATGTGGTACAGGTGAATTGGGTAAGCTAAATTGTCCATAGTGTCTGTGTGTGAATGAGAATGTATGAATGTGTTTCCCAGAGATGGGTTGTGGCTGGAAGGGCATCCGCTGCGTAAAACAAATGCTGGATAAGTTGGCGGTTCATTCCTCTGTGGCGACCCCGGATTAATAAAGGGACTAAGCCGAAAAGAAAATGAATGAATGAAATAAATAACTGGCACTTTTAGAAACAAAATAAATTATTTTCAATGTTTTTCATATAAAAGTAGAAAATAAGCAGTATCTTTAAAAAACAAAAAATAAACTCTTGTATGTCCTGTAAAAATATTTTAAACAGTGCATTTTTTGCATCTTCTGTAAACAAATATTTGAATATAAATAAGAATTTTATTGTAATGGAAAATATGCCATCTCAAGGCATCTCTGGCACAGCTTACGATCATCGTCAATGTAGTGCAAAGTAAGGCTCAAGAATGGGTCCATCGTCTTACCTACCAGATGTGGCTGCAAAGCCTTATAAATCAGCCTCAGACTTTAAAGGCTGATTTATACTTCTGCATTGAGTGATAGGCCTGACCCACGGTGTCTGCCTTGTGCCTAGTCGTGCATTTATACTTATTAGATTTATTTATTAGATTTTATGCAGATGCGCTGCCCTACAGAATCATCCTAATCAATCTAAAATAATTATTTGTTTCCAAATATTCAAAGTGGATATGTATTCATATCGCAATATATATCACAGAAAAAAATATGGCACTGTTAGATTTTTCTAATATTGTGCAGCCCTAATTATCACAGTAATTGTCACTCACCACAGAAGGATTCACTTCTACAAATATGTCTGATTATCTAATTCATATAATTTGCAAATATTTGGGAAATGTAGCAAAATTACAACCGGCCATCAATCTTGTTTACTTACTACGTAACTTCACTTGCGCTTACTACATAACTAACTGTTGCTGAACATCGGCTTGGTGTTCCTATTCCTAAAAGAGCACCAGTCAATCCCAAAAATTATTAAATTATATATATATTCATATAACCTGGTACTCAATACTAAGTATTTTTTTCTGTTGATTTTAATGTTGCCGCAAATTTATCATATACACACACACTACAATAAAAATGTTAATAATTTAGGTCAAATGTCTACATAAAGTGGTGAATATAGATGTTTTCCTGTGTATATATACATTTGGCCTAAATTATTACAATTTTCATTTTAGAGTGTGTGTATATGATAAATTTACAGAAACTATTATGTTTAGAAATGTGTTAAAAAATCTCTCAGTTAAACAGAAATTGGAAAAAAAATAAACAGGGGGGGCTAATAATTCTGACTTCAATTGTGTGTGTGTGCGTGTGTGCGTGCGTGTGTGTGTGTGTGTGTGTGTGTGTAAATAACGTTTATTTTAGGTTCCGTCCAATAGACACGGTCTGTTTAGTTATATAGCAGATTTCATAGTCAATTGTAATTCACAGTGCTTTACATAAAAAGGATAAAAGAGAATTATAAACTAGTCACAACAAAAGCCTCAGAAATAATAGAAATGGTATCAAAACGAATCAAGCTGATTAAAGTTTAATTTTTAAAGTTGAGAAGAATACAGTGCAATCAGTCAGATGTAACACAGGGCTCATTCACTGAACAGAGCGTTTTAAGATTGGATTTAAAATCATTTTTACAAGGCTGCTTATAGATTTTGATGCTGACACAAGGCCACTTCTGTTAACCATTGGCTGATAATCAGTTACTCCAAATGAGCAACATGCTCTGCTTTTTTACATCCAAGTTCTGCTCGTTAAATCTTCACAGTGACAACTTAATAACATAACTGTGCTTTAGTCTTTACTTTTATATTTGACTTCAGGCTGTCAGTTTGATCTCGCTGATTTCTGTTTGATTTGCTGATTTTCTGGCATGCTTTTTCCTTCCTCCTAACACTTCCTCCTCATGTCAAAGATGTGTGGCTCTGCGTTGGAAAACATCCTCCTATTAATTTCACCCATTCAAAACAAAATACTTTTGATGGTTCAAAGTGCATATTTCGTCATGGACTGAGGCGCAGTTTAGCGCTTGACGTTTTGGCTGCGCGAAGAGGAAAGTCTGGGGGAAGGCTGGCGTTTGCCATCCCGAGATCAAAATAAAAACCATATTGAACTCTAATCTCAAACGTGATGTTGGGCTTTTAACGGCTGCCAGCTCCTCCAGCTCTACTTTATTAATAGAAGATCCTCCGAGTTTACGCCGCTTCGTCTCTGAGCCCGAAACCTGTTGCTGATGTTATTTGAAGCCACGCTAGGTGTCAGTGGGTCGGTCCGGCTCGGAGTTATTATAATGTTGGAACTTATTGATGTTCTCATTCGCTTGGCTGAAATCCAAATGGAGAAATAATGCACAGAGAGAGCGAGCCATGCCTGTCGGTGGCGTGCATTGGGTTCTGAACGTAACCGCGCTCTTTCGTTCCAATACGGCGAGTGATCAAGTGCTCGGCTAACACTAACTCTAACACAGCTATGCATGTCAAATTAAAAGGTTAAGGGTCCGTACATCAATTCAGATCTCTCAGCCTTCCTGGCTCTGAGTGGGCTGTCCTTCAAAAGAGGAACGAGGCTCTAGCATCGGCCCTCTCCTGGAGCGGAGTCGGCCAGAGCAAGCGGTCGGTCTTCGGCCCCTGTAGGTGCAGGCATTGGGGGGGGAAAGAACTCGGCAATCAATGCAGCATGTCTGGTGGAGTTCGCCCGGAGCCAGAGAAAGCAGCTGCCCGCCTGTTTGCCCGCTCTGATAGAGTCGAGCTAATATACCAGCAAATGCATAAGCACAAGTGAGGCGCCTGGAGCTGTTTTATAATGAATTCCCTCATGAGCCACACAAGATGAAAATGGGTGTTTTACTGCAGGGGCTACACAGACTCTACACATCACCTTGCACATCTATCTCTCTCCCTTTCTCTCTTTCTCTCCTGATCTTGCTGCTTTCTGCAGCTCACTCCTCCTCCTTGTGCGCCGTTTCTCTTGCGTCTTGTTGTCTTTGTCTCCTCCCATCTAATCTCGTTCTCTCTCTCTCTTTTATCTGCTCTTTTTTGGCTTACAGTCGTCTCATGTGAACAGAGCTGCTGTTTAAAATTCAGAAATCTAACATTTAATTCTTTGACTGTTTCCAGCTTTGCCTGATATTGTGTGGTATGTGAAAATAAGCAATTTAGTAATTCTAATAATAAATGACATCTGTCAAATACATAGATATAATCTTTTGTTATATTAATGGGTTATATTAAACACCACAATAATATTTAACCATTAAACAATAACATAATAGTTTTAATTCCTAATAACTGATTTATTTTATCTTTGCCATGATGACAGTACATAATAGTTTCCTTACTATTTTTCAAGATACTAGTGTTCAGCTTAAGGGCTTAACTAGGTTAATTATACAAGTTAAAGTAATCAGGCAAGTCGTTGTAAAACAGTGGTTTGTTCTGTAAACAATTGAAAAAATATGGCCTAATATTATTATTATATTATTAATATTATTAAGGCTAATGATGTTGACCTTAAATAAAAATAAAATCAAAAACTGCTTTAAATGCAACAAAACTGCTAAGTTAATAAAAAAATGAAATAAATTAATATGAGTTTAAACTATAGTAGTTTCACTGTGACATGACGTATAACATTGCATAGTGCTGACTAGGGCTGTGCAATTAATCGCAATCGGGAAAAAAAATCGTGATTTAAGCACATGCAATTTCTAAATCGCAAAGGCTGCAATTTTATCTATTGATTTATTTAGATTTTTGTTCACGTTCTTGTGCGCATTATTTCAATATGTAACCAATCAGAGCTGACGTACTGGGCAATTACAGCTAAGCTGAGCTGGAGAAAGATCAACTTTAAAGAAATAACCAATCAGAGCTCACTCTGCGCATGACGAAGTTGAGCGGGAGAACCGAATAGGTGGTTTTGATTTACGTTAGTTTTTATTTATTGTTATGACTATAATTGAGGTTAGTTCAACTATTTTTTCATGTTGTCTGTTTTTAAGACAATTTTACTACAGTTTTATTTATTAAACTTAATACTATGTTATTGCATTGTGAAATGTTTTGTTATGCACTTCTTGTGCACTGAATGCATTTAGAATGCATGTATGTAGCTTGGTTGATAAAGCACAAACAGTTGCCAAAATCACCAATAAAATCGAAATCGCAAGATGATTATTTTGTCCATATTGCACAGCCCTAGTGCTGACATTGTTATTAATTCAAGGAATTAGAAGCCAGAAGAATTACAAACCAGTTACAAACCAGAAGAATTTTTCAGGTATCTTCAAAGCAGAATCCTTTAATGAGAACTCGTCGTCGCTGTGTTGTTCATTGAAAATTTCTCATCAATGCAGCTGAATATTCAATTCAGTGCTTGTTAGTAGAAACAGAAATTGCTATTACAGGTGTAGTCCAAAAATCCTGTTTTCCAGGCCTTGAAAGTATCGGCTGGGTCAGTTCACATTTCTGTGTGGAGTTTGCATGTTCTCCCCAAGGTTGCGTGGGTTTCCTCCGGGTGCTCCCGTTTCCCCCACAAGTCCAAAGACATGTGGTATAGGTGAATTGGGTAGGCTAAAATTGTCCGTAGTGTATGAGTGTGTATTGATGTTTCCCAGAGATGGGTTGCAGCTGTGTAAAACAAATGCTGGATAAGTTGGCGGTTCATTCCGCTAATGCGAACCCCGGATTAATAAAGGGACTAAGCCGAAAAGAAAATGAATAAATGAATGAATTATCATGATATTTTGCAAGATATATTCAAGAATACATAAATAATATAGAGCAAAGAAGAAAGTGAAAGAAGCGGTCAGATATTCAGGTACAGTAATACAATATGATACGATATTATCATGATATTTTGCCCCCGATAATGATAGATCACGATATCAGCGATTAAATCACAAGAAAACCATCCACAATATATCATGATATTTGTCAATGTTGCAATTCTAAGAAATCTATGTGCTGTTCATAAAAGAAATACATCTCATAACTTTTTGATGCATTTTTCCCTCTTCATTTACAAATATCATGATATATTGTGGATGGTTTTCTTGTGAAATATCGCTGATATCGTGATCTATCATTATCGGGGCGAAATATCATCATAATATCGTATCATATTGTATTACTGTACCTGAATGTCTGCCTACTTATTTCACTTTCATCTTTTTTATTTATTTGCATCTTTTTTACATTTAATTTATTTATTCATGCAATTTCTTTGATTCACTCCTCTACAAGGTTATTCTAAAATTAATGATTTTATCCTAAATATAACTAGTCAAGTCATCTGCTGAAATTGTATTCTTTTCGCAATATAAATCGCAGCAAAATAAAATATCACAATATCAGATTTTTCCAGTGTCGTGCAGCCCTACTTTGTAGCGACACTAAAAATATTAAATAAACATTTGCAATGACCAATCACAAATATTTAGTTTGTCTTTGTAGTGACACTAAAAGTATAATCAGTGTTTGTTTATTTGTTTAATTGTATGTTTGCAGGTTTTAGTCGTCAAATTATTCAGATTTTGAAAGACCACAGTGTGCAGTACAGCAGTTTCGATATCCTCTCAGACGAAGAGGTCAGACAGGGACTCAAAACCTACTCCAACTGGCCTACTTACCCACAGGTCTACGTCAAAGGAGAGCTCATCGGTGGATTGGACATAATAAAGGTGAAAACTCAAACAATATCGATTGCTTTCAGAGAATATCAGTGCACAGTATATATTTTTTCCTCTCTCTCCCAACACAAATTTCTTTGCTTGATGTTTTACATTCCATCCCATGTGTATCATGTTAAGCGTTGGAGTTTCAGTACTTTTGACGGCGTGTGTGTTCTCGGCTAGCTGTTATTAGCTGTACGTTGCTCTACATTCCCAGCGAGCTCATTCTGCTTAAAGCAAGCCGAGCACCCCTGCTGAGAGAGGAGGGCTAGATTAGCTAGCATCCATCCTCTTTCCTCCTGCGCTCGCCTCTCAGGAGTCCTACAGCCCCGTCCTCATTAAGATCCTGAATTTACCTTTACAGAGAGGTAAAATACCTCAGCAGGGAGCCGTTACTTATGAAAGAAGAGCGTGTTTGTGAGTGTGTCGAGTTGAAAGAGAGCCGGGATTCTGAGATGTTTTCTATCCTCCACAGGAGCTGGTCGAGTCTGGTGAACTTGAGAGTACTTTCCCCAAGTCCGTCTCTCTGGAAAACAGGTAAAGACAGATACATGCAGACTCGCTTCTGTACGGCTGGACGCGTTTAAACATTCTCTCTTCTGACAGGCTGAAATCTCTAATCAATAAATCACCCGTCATGCTCTTCATGAAAGGCAATAAAGAGGTGGGTGAACTCCTTTTCTCCTTCGCATCTTTTCCCTTTAAAGCTCAGAGAACAGAAATCTAGGCTTGTTTTTACAGGATGGTACCCTCAAAGATGAAAATAATGTTCTATTTTGTCAAATCAAAGGGCTTTTTTGCATTTAACAATGTCATGATGATATGGCATTTCTCAAAAAAAAAAAAAGATTAAATATGTTTCAGGGGTATCTATAGACATACATCAGCTTTATGTCAAAAAAAGACAATTTTTAGTATTCAGTATTCATGTTTTCTCTGAACGTGTAGTTTGTTAGGATGCATTAATAACTGGTTATCTTTGGGAAGTTAGTTGGTTTATGACCTACATCTTCCAGCAGACAAAAAGCATCATGAAAGACATTATAAATACATTTGAGCAAATTGTACAAATACCATATAAGCCAGGGGTGTCCAAACTCGGTCCTGGAGGGCCGGTGTCCTGCAGATTTTAGCTCCAACTTGCTTCAACACACCTGCGAGGATGTTTCTAGAAAGCCTAGTAAGAGCTTGATTAGATAGCCCAGGTGTGTCTGATTGGGGTTGGAACTAAACTAGCCTGGACACTGGCCATCCAGGATCGAGTGTGGACACCCCTGATATAAGCAGTATTATGTTACTATTATTAAATGTGTCGTTTACACTGTATACTGCTTAATGTAATAATTGTATTGATATTTTGGATCAATTTAATTTGTCCAATTTCAACTTTTACAATTATTTATTATTTTTATTGTAAAATATTTCGTAATATTATTAATATCAAATGTTATATGGACACGTATATTAATAATACTTACCTACACATTCATAATTTTGCTGCATCAGCATTATTATGCGTTGAGTATTCACTGACAAAATATTGTCATGTTGTTTTTCATGGTTTTTCGACAAATTATTATTATTATTATTATTATTATTATTATTATTATATGATATCATATTAGTAAAATTATAAAGATATATTGCTACAGAAACTTTCTGTAACCAAAAGTATTTTTATTTTATTTTCATTTAACGCATTAAAAATGCATTTTAAAGTAAACAGAACATATAAAGCATAGAATAGTATAGTATATGTAAAGCAAACTTTTGGAACGATATATTAATATATTTTATATTATATTATTTAAAAAAAATACTTTTAAACAAAATAATATAGAATATTAGTAACAATTCTGCTTTTATAGCCAGTCAGTAATGTGTGTTTTGAATTTTTTTTAAAATTAGTATTGTTTATGTGAGACTCATCAGAAAGGCTTGAATAAACTCCACCACAAATACATTAAATAAACGTACTTGGTATTTTTGACTAATGAGCTTTATTTCAGCTTCATCTGTGTCTGTCTCTGTTACTGACGGATGTTTATCTGATGTAATGAATGAGGAGATGCAGGAACGGTGGGCGGGGAGAAGCAGCTCATTTGCATTTAAAGCCACAGGCTACAAAGACAGCTACACTGTACTCAGACACCAAAATGGGCAGATTCTGGAAGCTATAATAAATTATCTGGTGGGTATTTTGAGCTGAAACTTTACAGCCACTTTCTGGAGACACCAAAGGCTTGTCTTACATCTTGTAAAAGGGTCAAATATGTGCTCTTTAAAGGATTTTTCACCCTTAATATGTACTCACCCTTTGTTCAAAACCTGTTTAGTTGTTCTGTTGAACAGAAGAAGATGTTTTGAAAAATGCTGGAAACATGTAACCATTGACTATGCTAGTTGAAAATTTTCCAAAATATCTTCTCTAGTGTTCATCAGAAAAAGGAAACTCTTAAAGGTTCTAGAACCACTTGAGGGAGATTAAATAGTGAATATATTGTCATGTGTGGGTGAATTATCCCTTTAAGTCATCTCAAAACCTCAGACTGACTGGCTATAAAATCAGAATATCTTATAATACTATGTTTGTGAGCTATCCCTTTCAAACTGAGTAAATAACCACAGAATGGTCTTTATTTTTTTCCTGTAACATACTGTAAGAGAAATGCAGGCTGTAGAAATCGATGTCAGGCGTCTCCAGCACTGATAGACCTGCATTGTCCTTCTTTAATGGAGGAGAAAGACCCCTCACCTCTCTCCTCATAACTGTATTGATCTTTAACACTCACACATGAAAGAGACGTTCTTTGCAGTAGTTTAAAGTCTTTCCCCATGAGATCTCTCCGACCGGCTTCTCTCTCTCTCTCTCTATCTCTCTCTCTCTCTCTTCTATCAACTCCTCTTTCTCCAGTAGTTATTGAGAAGCACTTCACCATCTCTTTTGTAGGTGCTTGTAGTTGTAAGTTTCTAAATGAAAGTTTGGTTTGGGCCCAGAGGAGCCGCCCGCGTCTCATGTACTCCGTTCTTTGAGCTTTTTCCACTAGTCTG
>CAIGQQ010001914.1:0-13248 GCA_903798035.1 Danio albolineatus | reverse complement strand
GGCATACGAGATCATGTCATGTGTATTTTGTTTTGATAACTATAAGTATATTTTTAAGCCGGAATGACAATACTGTGAAACCGTGAAACCGTGATATTTTTATCCAAGGTTGTCATGCCGTCATAATCTTATACAGGCCCATGCCTAGTTGGTTTGCAGCTTAAGAAACATTTGGATAAACAGAACTAATAATGAAGTTAACCATCATAAAAGCTCCAGTATTATTGGTTTCCTGATAGTTATAAAAACAAAATACATTTTAAAACAGTGTCCAAACACTGAATACATCCACTTTCCCTTTCCGCACGTCTATGAATGAAATGAAACGGGTGAATGAATCAATGACAGACAGCATTCCGAGGCAGTCAGATTAGATTAACATGATAGAGAGATAAGTGCGTAGAACATAAGGTCACATAGACAAAGCAGTTGCAGAGAAAAGGCACTCAGTGTGAATGTATTTAGTATATTTCCATCTCCAAGGCCCCCGCATGACCTCAGATTGATCAGGGTCAAGATGTCACCACTTAAAGTGAGAGGAAAACAAACATCTGGTCAAAGCAAACAGTTCAGACATCTTTGACAGAGGCACATTTGCAACTAAATCCTCACATTAGAAAAACTCTTTGTATGACTTTAGTGGCTTAAAGATTCCCACGGACCCTCTAGCACTGCCCAAACCTCAGCTTGAAAACCCTTAACTTAAGGGGTTTGAGGCAACCACTGTAGCAACTGCTCCATGCTGTGTATTCGGGATACTTGGAACTAAAACTATTGTGTGGCACCAGGGCTCTACCTTCTTTGAAATCACCTCTGGTTCATTTTCTAGGTTGAGTTAGTCAAGGTCAGACATCTAGGAATAAAAACAAATACTGGAAACCTGCTTTATAGCACAAAATGTAGAGTAATAGTAAAAGAAAGCAAGATACAACTTAATATTAACTACACACTATGAACCATTTATTAAGCATTTGCAAATAGTTGATTCATTATTTGTTAAGCATTTACTCTACATCAGTGATCCTCAAACTTTTTTCACCAAGTACCACCTCAGAAAATAATAGTCTCTCCAAGTACCACCATAATGACCAGTATTGAAATACAGTTGCATAGTAGGTGTAATTAAGCAGCTACAGCACTGCACAGTTCAAAAACTATGTGAACTAACGTGGCGGATTAATTCTTCTTATTATGAATATTAATATTATTATTATTAATATTATTTATTAGCCACTTTCAACATTCTAAATAGTTTGAACAAAGTAATTAGAAATTAGATCTGCTCACTGCGCATTAAAGTAGAAATTGTGTGTCAGAAAAGCAAGTTATTAAACTATCCCTGTCAACATTGGGATATAAAAATACAGGATATGCCCTCAACAACCGTTACAAATACAAGGAGGTAAATAGCTTCCAACGAAAAAATACACAACAAACATTAGAAAATGTTAAATAAAATTAAAGGATTAGCCTAATAAAATCACTGATCACATCTGTGTAATCGTACGCATCAAAAGGTTAAAAAAAAGTGTGTTCATTTTTTAACTTTAAATATTCAGCGACTCCTCCGCGTACCACTACTGGTAGACGTACCACAGTTTGAGAACCACTGCTCTACATCAATAAATGGTACTTCAGAAACATAGCTACAAAGGCTCTATTCTTGACTTACAGTATAAGCACATGTATAATCTGCTTAATGCTTGTGTTTTTATACTTTGTTGTTAATTATTCATTTTTCATTGCTAAATTAAGTGTTTACAAAGCAGTTATTTAAGAAGAGTTGGTGTTTTTTTAATCATTCAGAATGTGTAAGTAAATGATTAATAAATTATTCAAATGAACATTTATTCAGGCATATATTAATAGTTACTTTGTGTTTTAATATTGCTTAAATAAAATTTTTAATAATGCTTAAATTCATCCAGTTTTGTGACCTAATCTAAAGTGAGGACTATTTATGCTTTATATAATCCTTATAAATGACAGATTGAAGGTTCAGTTATGTTCTAAACGGGGAAAAGGAGAAAATAAACAACTTTGATAAATAAACAACAAAAGAAAAATACATCTTTGCTAATCTTATGTCAAATAAAATGACTGTACAGTTTAAACAGCGCTAAATAACACTGAAATGTTGCATCATATTGTTCTATTATAATACTGCTGTTTTATTTAACTTTATGTTGTACTTTGACACTCCTGTTATTCAGCAATGATTAAACTTTACAGTCATTTACATTTGACATTAAGCCTTTATCATTTATAAGGAATTTACAAAGCATAAATACTCACAAAACTGGATGAAGTTGAGTTCATAAAGCATTTATTAAGATAAAGTACCAATTACTAAATGCCTAAATAATAAGATATTTAAATGTTCATTTGAATGGTTTATTAATATTTACTTGTGCATTCTGAATGATTAAAATAACACAAACTCTTCTTAAATAACTGGTTTGTAAATAATACTTAATTTAAAAATAAAAAATGAATCAGTAACACAGTCATTAAGCACATTATACATGTGCTTATAGATCAAGAATACAGCATTTGTAGCTGTATTTATACACTGTTTACTAACATCTATTAATGTAGAGTTAATGCTTACCTAAAGCAATACTTTTTTATGCTTAATACTTTTATGCCGCTTGATTTTAAGCAATCTACAGCACAAGGTCTACAATCTACTGCTACGGTACATAAACAAACATGACACGACTTGGAAATCAAGGCAAAACTCTGAAGCTTGTGCGAACACCCACATTACTATTATCAACTGCTTTTTTTAACTGCTGTTCTCTTGCCGCTCTGATTCCAGTTCTGTGTTTATTGTTCCTGCAAGGAAATGCACAGCTCATTTCAACATTAACCAGCACTGTTAGACTGATGATGCAAATCTGCATATAGACATAACTTTTTATTATTCTGACAACAAATAGAACAATGTGCAATGAAGTGAAGCGGATCAGCAAAAACATCCATAGTAGCTATTGCCTCGATTCACTGTATCAGTCCTGTTCCTAGTGAATACAACTTTGTTTCCATGTAGCAAGATTAAACATTATGGAAGTCCTAAGAGGCCATGCATTAAAATATTTTTTCTTTCTTGTTATCTCGTGATCTCGACATAACAACTGGTTTTCTCGTGATCTCGACATAACAAAAAATTGTTTTCTCATGATAACGACATAATTTTCTTGTGATCTCAACATAAGAAAAAGTTGTTATGTCGTGATCACGACTGATTTTTTGTTTTTATTTATTTATGTATTTATTATTGTTATTATTATTATTATTATTATTATTATTAATAATAATAATAATGATAATATCTGGCCAATGTCTGGCCAGGGAGAGAAATTGTATCAGTTGAGGGAATATTATTGTAAATAATGGTATATAACCATATACATGAATATAATCATGAATGTACATTAATCACGGGCGTTTGCGCTCATAATATTATGGCTGTTCTGAACGCCTTTAACATGATATACCAATGCGCGTCTGCAGACTATTCTCTCATTGGCCAGACATTGGTGAGATATTATCAATATTAATAATAATAATAATAATAATAACAATAATAAATACATAAATAAATAAAAACAAAAAATAAGTCGTGATCACAACATAACCTTTTGTTATCTCGAGATCACGAGAAAATTATGTCGTTATCACGAGAAAACAACTTTTTGTTATGTCGAGATCACGAGAAAACCAGTTGTTATGTCAAGATCACGAGATTATTAAGTCATGATTATGACATAACAAGAGAGAAAAAATATTTTAATGCATGGCCTCTTAGGACTTCTGTAAAATATAAATGCATGCACGTTATTTACAACACACACTGCAGTTTCAAATGAACTTCAAAGCCTGAAAGAATCAATTTTAAAAAAAAAAGATTATCACACATAAAAGTGTTTGTATATCAGGAATGTATCTTCGAGTGGACTGTTACAGCAGAACGAATTTCGACACAAAAGGAAAGCATCGCTCCTGGTGTGCAATGTTGACACATTGCTGGCTTATCTGCAGGATTGCTACCATAAATAAATATAGCAGTGTTTGACAGCTGATAAGCTTAAATCACAGTCGCACTTGTAGGTCAGTGTGTCTGTCATGCAGTCTGCCCATTTACAGCCTCTACATTCCTCTTTCCGCACAGCTCAAGCTTTTCTGTAGTCAAGACATCAGCCTGCCACAAATAAGAAGCGGACTTAACCGATTGGAGTCAAGACCGCTGACTGCATAGGAAACTAGATCTTGCAGTGTAATACTATATTGATCTCTTTTTCTCTCAAACACACACACACACACGGCAAGCGCCCCGGCAACCAGAGCATGGCGGCTGGCTGAGGCGATGGGGGAAACAGAAAGTAGCCTGTAAATCCTGTTTACTTTGCGGTGAATCTGTAAAGTGGGATAAGAAGCACAAAGAGCAGTCAGTGGTGCATGACACGCAGACATATGGCGGGGAGAGGCGTCCAGCTGTTTCGCTGTCCTGGGGTTACAGTAATGAGCCGGAGGCTTCATTGAGCAGACTGAAGCCTCATCAATCCCTTTTCACCAGTAAGCCTCAACACTTCCAAACGCCATTCCCGCTCACCTCATCTCAGACTCGCACGAGCACAAACCACCCTCAGACAGGCCTCCGGAGCGTCTGCTTTTAGCATCCTTGACATTATATTCTGTGGCTCAACCCTCCACTCTCCGTGGCCTTTCCAGATGGACTGCAGTTCAGCATCAGTTCAAGCAAGCTAAATTCCGTCAGAAGTCATCTCTCGGGGAAACCTACCATTGGATTTCAAGACTTTTCATGGATAAAGGATTGAATTAAATCAAATATACAAGGTACTGTGGTGGACAAGAGCATTTGGCGCGTTGTGGTGTACTTAAAGCGTCAAGAATGGCAACAGCAAAGGTTTGATTTCAGCATGAGTCATCACCGTTTTGAGATCACATGGCACAGGGCAACATTTTAAAAAGGAAAGGAATCCAATTGCAATAACTTTATTTATATGAAAATAAGCAGCTAACTGGTTCACTTTCAGTTAGAACAACTTCAATCTCTAAAATAAGCAGCTGTTCAGCATTTAAGGTTTCATCTGCAGACATCCAGCCTCAAAGAAGATTTTCAATGTTTAAAGCAGAGCTTCAGATGTCATCTCTATCCTTAAAAATAAACCTGGGAGCCAGTAGTAGATCAAGTGCATTTACCAGATAATCTGGAGGAAACTATTTTCTAGTGGTTTAAAACTCCTGAAACAAACTGATTTAGTTTGAAATGCCATCACACCAATTCACACTTTGAGTTAAAGTATATCAGGGCCTTAAAATTATTTAAAACAAAAAACAAATGGTAATTCTGGTCCTGACACAACTGCACTGAATTGGATTTTAAGTTAACAGGTCTGAACCTGTCCAAAGTCTAATTAGAAACATCTCCCAATAGTGACCACAGAGAAATAGAGAGAAGCTTTGAGCATTGTTTCTATTTCCCCTCCCACCCACCTAATATTACCGTAATAATCTTTTTTGATTGTTTTTGAACAAACCACTTCATTTTTCCCAATTCTTGAACGCGAGATACATAATATTACTTTTCTAAGTAACGATTAAAGTAACAAATTACCAAAATTTTAATAATATTTGAATTGCTTTTTTGAAAATACTGTATAACGAGAGTTACTTTTTAGTTCAATTCGCTTTAAATAAAAATAAAATTAGACACACTGAATCACACATTGCTTTAAACTTTCAATCATCTGTATGAATGGCATGCATAGCTCTGGAATCGGGTAGTTCTCAGATAACATTATGCTATAATATATATATTTTTCATGTGTTTTTTTAAAATAAATATGTAATAAAAAGTAACACGAAAGAAACATCATGCATTACTTACCATAAAAAATAACCGAGTAAGACAACTTTTTTGGGGAGTACTGTAATATTGTAATGCATTACTTTCAAAAGTAATTTCTAAAGGATCATGTGACACTGAGACCTAGTTAAAAAGTTAAAACTGAAACTATATTTTACAATATTTCTGCGTTTTTTTTTTAATCAAATAAACGAATAAAATCATCTCAGTGACCTCAAACTCTGAATGCATATTTAATATTATTAATACATTAGTGTATATAAAAATCCAGAATTGCCTTAAGAATACCAGTTTATATCTGATGCAATTCATAGGGCTGCACGATATTGGAAAATTCTAACATTGTCATATTTTTTATGTTGCGATTTATATTGCAATATGAAGACAATTTCACCAGATGACTTCAAATCTCTATTTGAAAAGGATTTATAATATTCTGCAGCGGGAGTGCATCTCCAGAAAATCTAACAAACAATTTATACAATTTTCTGGGGTCTCTCAACACATTTTCGTTGTGGTCTGTGCTACTTGCAGTGTGTTTCTGTATTTGCATGTGTTGTGAGTATTTTCATGCATGTTTTTACTCAGAGACTTATGAATTCATGTTTACTGTTTGTATCTCCATAAAATCTATTAAACAATCTCTAAACTTTTTGGGGTCCCCTGACACATTTTCGTTGTGGTCTGTACTATTTGAGTGCATTTCTATATTTGCATGTGTTGTGAGTATTTCCATGCATAATCTATAAACACAAATCAAGAAAAAGATACAACTGAAATAAAGTGTTTTATTGTCTATAAACAGTCTAACAGTACTCAAGTACAGTAACTGAATGATAAGAATGCTTCAATAAAAATAATCGTAGTTAAGGTCACAAATGGTACTATTTCTTATACCTGAATGCTTTTAAAGTCATTATAAAATTACAGGTATTAAAAAAAACATGCAAATGATGAACTATAACTAAGGCAGACAGAATCTGTAGAAATGTTTTGCCATTTCTACGGAGAATTTTGTAAAAAAAAAAAATCTGCGGAAAAAATAATAATTAAATAAATTATAATTTTTAACTTTTATTTAATGTCTACAACATCAATTAGATCCACTTATTTGGTAAACAAAGCAAGTCTCTTATATAATGTATCTACTAAAAGACAGAAAATATTACTTTACAAATTGTATTGTAAATAAATCATATGAGCATTTTAATATTACTGTTATTATATCACAAGAATATAACTGAAATTAATCTAAAAACTGAATAAATATAAATTTACACACATTTACACAAGTAAATAGACTAAGTAAATAGACATAGACTAATTGATGGGCTAAAAATCAGCGGATTTCTGTGCGCGCAGAATCCGTGTGGGCCTAATTATAACACAAACTTAGCATTACTTTTATCCTGCGATGTGACTATTGCGAATGATCATATTGTGAAATCGATGCTAAAATGATATATTGTGCAGCACTACAATTCATTATAATTACTATAAAATATTCTTTCCCCCCGACCAAAATCCAGTATGTCATGGACGATAAACTTTAAAAGTGTGGTAATTACAACTGCAAACAGCATGTAACCCACAGCACAAGCAAAACAACAATCCCAGCATAGTTTCCTTGAGAATCCCACAGATAAGCCTCTCTGACATGCACCTCACAGCTGGTGGATACTAAACTCAGCTGAGCTCATCCGAAAAAATCCCATCCACAATTCCACCCAACCTCCCGTTCACAGAGAGATGCGCTGCAACATTATCTTATTAACCTCGCAAAACTTCTCTCAGATGTTCACAACATGGCCAAGTAATTTACATGCTGGACGCGCCGGCGGTAGCATATGCTTGACGCGCTGGGTGCATTGCCAAAGAAAATGGAGTGGTCATTATCATTCTTAATAGCATTCCGAGTTAAATCAATGTCGTTTTAATTGCGGCTGCAAAACTACAAGCGTCCCATGGCACGATAAGCCTGGGTCTGCTGATAGTGGACTGTGGAGGGGGACGGTGGTTGACCGGTGGGTGTTGTGTTATGGTGGGGTTGGATCGGGGGTTAAAGGCTTTTCCTAACACTGCTGAGATCCGGCTCATGATGCGCGGAGATGGAGTGGTTTTCCATTAAGCCAAAAGTGGAATGAAGTAAAAAATAAAACATGTATTCATTTGTTTATTTGGTGGTCTGTTTCTGATTTCTCACCAGTCAAATAAAGAATAAAACAATGCATCACCAAGAGTAGGACTAAGCGATATGACAAAAATCTCATTAAATGATACAAGTCAGGTAAAGACTTACCTTTTTGCATTTTAAAGTCTGTACTCATTCATATATGATCATAGTTCTTTTTTTATTTAGATGTTTGATTAAAAATTAAAGATCAAAAGGTTAAAAAATTAATAAAAAAAATTAATAAAATGCAACTTATTTCATGTTTCTGACTGCATGAAAAAGTATTACCAACGAGTTTTGTGACATCACGAAATAAAAGATAGATCATAATATGAGATGATAAACTTTTTATTTTGTCCAAACTATATTAATTATCATATTGCATATATAAATTATCATGTTTTAAAGGGCCCCTTTTTTACCCCTTTTTCAAGATTTAAGATCAGTCTTTTGTGTCTCCAGAAACACCCATCAGATTATTTATAAAACCTTTCAGAACATTGGGATTTTCTGCTCTGAACACAGTGTCGCTTTTTTGTTGCATGTGCCTTTAATGTTAGTTCTCCCAACCCACCGTTCCTCAATCAATCCGGCAGCGTCAGATAAACAGCACAGTGACAGACATGAAGGAAGCATATGTGAGAAATACTACAGTAAGTACTTTACCAATGATTATTTGATGTATTTGTTGTGCTGTTAATTCAAGCCTTTCTGCAATGATGAGTCACACACAATGTGGTTACAAAGTTCACGCACATACACACAAACGCAGTGCATGTGTTTAACTTTGCACTGTTTTTGCATGGCAAATGTGACAGGATACACATTAATATCCACTGCTGTATATCCGTTATGTTAATGTACTAAATAAATCTGATTTAACGTCCACAAACCGGGATCGAAGCGTCTTCTTTTATAACTGTACCAACACTCGGCTGTGGTGATAAAGATGGTAAAATCGATGTAAGTCAATACAAACATGCACGGTTTTAAATATGTTTTAAACTTGCAAAACTCATCTTTGATCACATTTGATGATGATTGATGATCACAGCGAGCTCAACAAATATTTTAATCCCAGCTGCTTTGCGCACGTCCTGTCTTGTTGATATGATTCTACATGTTACAATGGAGACATGTTAATACGCGGCTGTCAATCAGTTCGGGGAAACAACACTCCCACATCACGTTGCAGTTGGCCTAAAAATGGGAGGGATTTGGGTCCTATTCTATCATCAGGAAATTAAAAAAAAGAGACTTATTGTCTTTATATCACCTCAATATGACCTACTGTACATACAGTTCTGTCCAAACAGCTTACAAAAGTAGATTTTCATCATAGGTGCCCTTTATTCTTATTTCACTCTCTTGCACACTTGACTTAATAGTATCTTAATTTTTTTCGTGTGTAAAAGGTGTTGGTAATAAAATTAAAAACATTTTTTTAACATTTGCCGATACATTATTGTAATAAAAACCTTTTTATTAAATCAACATTTACAAAGATTAATAAATATCATAAACACATTCCTCATTATTAATTAATGCATTTCATATAATTGACAAAGAACGATTCCATCTTCATATTAGTCGCTGATTCTTAGAATTAAACATAAAAATCGAACTATTTTATTTTAGTGGAAAAAAAATGATCTCAAATTTGAATAACATCTGTAAGTGTCTATACTGTTACTGTATATGACCACGACTTTCACAAACTTGAAAATAACACTAAAACATCCAATTTTGCATGTAAGAAAAAAAGAGCCATTGCTCATATGGACCAAACATAGAACATGAGGCTATGATTCATTTGTACTAAACACAAAACATGACAGCACCCATGTCTATAAATATACCACTTTTGCACAGGAAAGCACAAACAGTTCAACACAACATCATCATTTACTCAGGGCAGAACTGTTCGCTTTCATTTAATGGAAATAAATTCATTGACTGATGCTGTTCCTGCCAAACATCTCATTGTCTTTAAAAAATGAAGAAAAAAAGAAGTCTACAAAACTATGACAGAGACTAAGTAATGTCAGTGTTAAATCTTGAGTTCCTTGAAGTGTAATAAAATGATCCTCTTGTTCTGAACACTGCCCTGACAGGTGCAATTACAAGTTTTACAAAGTAGCACACGCACGACACATGCAACCCATAAACGAGGTCATATACACGCAGTTCAATGTTAAACAATCACCAATATTCAATACATTATGTTGATGCAGCTGTCACATGATATTGATCTCAAACTGACCTCTACACACAAGACTACAAGCAACTTTTGTGTGTGCGCGCGCGCTTTCCTGGCCTGTAGACGCTGCAGTGTGCAACAGTGAAAGGGTCATTCACATTGACACAGGTGTGTTTAATGACAGCCGACGTGCTCGTCTTACCCGGAGAGTAAAGCTTGGCGAGCTGTCGGGCCCCGGCGTGCTGCGGTCCCCAGCGAGGCGCGGTGCTGCGCGCGGCCGCCCCGTGCTCATTCCCGTTCGGATCCTCCTCCGCCATAGACCGATGCCTGATCTCCGTCTCTGACAGTAACGACGCCGCCATGGTCCCTTATGATGGCCAGTTTTCAGAGAAAATGCATTAATAATGACCCTGTATCGTGCATTTAGTAATTAATACACAGGGGTTCAGGTTTAGTGGTGAATGACACACCTTTCCTGGTAAACCCACTGAGGTTCCTACTTCAGCGAAACACACCCGGAACTAAAATACGCACGAACTGCCCGTCTGCCACTTCGCTATAATAAACAAACATACCGCGATAATTATTATTTACCTTGTTTCATCTCATGAGGCAAATGATAGATAATATTGCTCCCGGCGGGGACTCCGAGCAGCTCTTTAAACTGTCCGACAGCCTGAATAAAGTGAATATTCTCGCAAAACTTTTCTTCTGCTCGCTGCTGTGCTCTGCTCTTAGGGACCGTCGTAAAATATGCGTTTATAGTGCTACACGAAGAAGTCGTTTTGATCACCGGCTGCCGCTATGTAAGAGTTAACATTAACAACTGAAGGATTTTTGAGGTTTGATCAAATGTTTATTACTGTATATGTAGGGTTACACTGACGTTGTCCCTTAATGTCAGCGAATCATGTCTGGGGCTTTACTAACGGTCCCTAACATCTCATGCGAGTCTATCGTAGTGCTAGAGACGCTGATAAGAAACAAACGTCTCCAGTGAAATTATACGAGTACACGACTACTGTGCTACCTGTTGATAAGAAATAGATAAGATAATCGTGCTATCTCGTGTTCGTGTATTTGTTTGATTATGTGCCGACGATCACAGGCATGCACAATGATTTATAAATATTTCTAACAAACCTCAAAAATAGCTTATGACGGTATGTCAAAAATATGAATTGTATTCATTACACTCGTTGCTTGTTTGCAAACAAATCTGTCAAGCATCATCCTATATAATGTTGTAAAGTGGATTTTTAAGTAATCATAATTACATAGGCTATCAATTAGTGTATTACAGAAAATCCTTTCAGAGTGTTTTGTGAGTTTGTAAAGGTTGACACCATTCTAGAATGACAGTTTAACTGGCTTAACATGTAAAATATTACAATAATTTAACATGTCAAATATTATAATAATTCATACAAAATACAATTTTTCCATTTGCCTATGATTGACTGTACCTTTTACAAACTACAATTTATATAACACTGAAAAACTATTCATACTGTATGCACCAAATATAGAGCATGAATCTGTGATTCATACGCATTAAACACAACACGAACGCCTCCATGTCTATAAATATGCTACTGTTGAAAGGAATAAACAGTTCCTCCAATACAAACATAACGTCATCATTTACTCAAGGCAGAACTGTTCACTTTCATGGAAAATAAATTCACTGAATGGTGACTGGTTCTATTTCTGCCAGACATTTCTTTTGCCTCATAAAATCCACATTGAGGTGAAGTTAGTTTTATATTCGCACATTCGTTTAACACTCTTTAACATTGTTTAGCACTCTACTTTCAATATTCGGTCTGAAATCACAATGAATTGACTGTAAACAACGCTGTATTTTGATAAGTCATTGGCTGCTATGATTTCTCCGTTTAGAATTTGCATATAATACTTTGCTGAAACTATTACTAAGGAGAATGTCTGAATGTGTGAATATACTGCATAACCGACTTCCACACATTCATTTTCCTACAGCTTAGTCGCTTTATTCATCAGCAGTCGCCACAGTGAAATGAACTGCCAACTAATCCAGTATAAGTTTTACACAGCGGATGCCCTTCCAGCTGCAACCAAGTACTGGGAAACATCCACACACTCATTCACACAGTCATACACTACGGCCAATTTTAGTTTATTCAATTCCCCTATAGCGCATGTCTTTGGACTTGTGGGGGAAACCGGAGCACCCGGAGAAAACCCACGCGAACACAGGGAGAACAT
The DNA here is from genome assembly GCA_903798035.1 of Danio albolineatus. Lineage (NCBI taxonomy): Eukaryota > Metazoa > Chordata > Actinopteri > Cypriniformes > Danionidae > Danio > Danio albolineatus. The sequence goes on along the minus strand of CAIGQQ010001914.1, from coordinate 735 downwards.
GCAAACTCCACACAGAAATGAATGTGTTCAAACCAGCGACCTTCTTGCTGTGAGGCGACAGTGCTAACCACTGAGCCACCGTGTTGCAAAATCCACACGTTTGAGACAATTGTGGAGTCCATGAATATTAAAACAACTGAAGCACTAGTAGAGTAGTTAAGAGTGAGTTTCAATAAGATCAGATAGTATGGATGATTCATGAAATCCAATTTTGGAGTATTTAGGAGTTACTCAGATGGTGTGCTGAACCCTGTTTCCCCAAGCGAACAGGTTCAGAGGCCCTCAGGGGCCCGTAGTGTATCGATGCGTTCCGATGGCTGATTTCTGGGAACAGCACCGACCTTCTGTCCGGCTCAAGTTATGAGACTCAGAGGCCGAACCAGCTGCTTAAACACATGGATGCAATTAAAGCAGAAACTGCACTGCTGAAAGAAGAAAGCCTACTTTAAATAGACGTTTCTGCTCTTATTTCCCCAAGTCACAAACATTAAATCATCCGGCCATCAGCACTGAGTTTTTCCTTATTTACATCATAGCACAAAATATTGCGGGAAATGTGTAATCTTTTAGTTTGGCATTATGAATCAGATTTTCCTTCTTTATGTTTCAACCCAGATGAATAGTTTCAAAGCAGGGCACACGTAACAAGTGCAATTTTTCCATGATTTTTAGATCAAATTGAACTCATTTGACTTAACACGGTCACTGTTTATATATTCTGTATCATTTATATAT
>CAIGQQ010001886.1:0-20334 GCA_903798035.1 Danio albolineatus | reverse complement strand
ATATATATATATATATATATATATATATATATAAATATGTATATATTACAACTTTTTTCTTTATTCTACAAATATTTTTGCAGCATTAAATAGATGTTGACTGGAACATTGAGTGATAACATATTTAAAAGTGATTTGTAGCATTTTGAAAGACAACACTTCTAACAGAGTTTGAAATTGAACTTGAGGGGAAACCTAAGGATTTGGGGAGAAAACACCTTTCTCGTGCATTCCACTGAATTATTCATGGTGCATATCGTAAATTAAAATAGGACAGCTGACCAAATGTTTACCATGTTTTCTTTTTTTTCATACTTTACAGAGGGATATAAAGGCAAAAGAAAATAATTAAGAGGAAAAGATAACTGACACGAAAAAGAGATCTTGCCATAGATATTGTTGTTATAGCCCCACAAAGGTGTTATTACATTATGATAACTAAAAGTAAACCATGAAGGAAAATTTGCAGCTCATTGAAAATGATGGATATTAGTTATTTGTTGTCCATTATAAATAAAAGCTATTTGTTTCAGCCTATTTGAATGGAACTTCCCCAAACCTGAAGTGCCTCTGATAATGCAGCTATAAAACAGTGATGTGAATTCAAAACCAAAAGAATTCTCTAAGAGGAACGAACACATTGGAGGTTTAATATTTAACCATCAAGATGTTTCCTGAATGTGCACCCATTAATTGCTGGCACTTCCTTGTTAATATTTATGGCATTAGGAGAGGCCATTAAGCATGTGTGTTTGTGCCCATGTGCTGCAGCACAGAAAGAAACTCTCTAATGGCCTATATCTTTCATTACCTCTCATTAGGAAGCAAAAAAACATTTTCATTTGTAGCACTGAAGTCAAACAGGTTTAGTCTGCTGCAAAAACATTTCCTTTCACAGCAAACCTTGCAATGCAACATGACTGTAATATGTTCCATTACTGTTTAATCACAGAACGTGAAGAGAAATCCATTTATATTTGCAGGAATTATTTATTGGGAAAATCGTTTGTGTGAAAAAAGGTTTGTGTGAAAACGAAATCATGCTCCATTTGTGCTTTAACAAACTATATTGGGAAAATGTGTTTAGGCACCTTTTGCAAATGTGTTATGTAAATGTTGAAATAAACTTTCAGTCAAGTCAAACAATGAGCTGAATGTACTGTAGCACAGAGAACTATTTTTGTACATCCATGACTGTGCATTTATCAAAGTATCCCGCCTCATTTACTTTTTACCCAAAAATGGCAATGTGGTTATCATTTTCTCATCCTCTTTTAAAAAAACATGGTTTCTTTTCTTGTGTGGTTTTCCATTTAATGAAAGAAAATGATGCCCAGCAGCGTATGAGGGCTAGTCAGGCTCTAAAATGTAATGGTCCAAAAGGATACAAGTTTTATGGAGCCATTTGTTGTGACACTGTGTGACAATGAATAAAACATGCAAATCATGTGTGGCATTTAAGATGCACATCGGCTTTTGCAGCTTAAAATGTAACATTTTCCTGACACAGATGTATCATATGACTTAGTTTACGACAGCACCGCCGTCTTTTTGGGATCGTGACTCAGAATACCTGCATATGAGTCAATAATAGAAAAAAAAACTATTTGAAGTTGAATTGTGAAAATATGAATTATTGAAATTGTTACTTTATCAAATTGAATATAATGTACTGTTTAAAACAGTTTTTAGAATGTTTTACTTGAAAAGTGCGCACATGAAATTAAAGACAACTGTTGTTTTAAGGCAGATATTTATAGAAATGTATTACCAAACTACATATTTTTTATGACTTCATAGACTACAGAAACCCCAACCCAGGACTACTGGAAATATGTGCCCTGGCTACGTTTTTGCAAACCGTGAAATACGCAAAAGCAAACGAGAAGAGGAAAGTGCATTGCGGCTGCATACTTTTACAAAAATGTCACATTACTTTTTTTTTTTAAATCCTGCTTCCTGTAAGCATCCTTTACCTTCTGCTCTGTGTTCCAAGCATACCTGTCAACATTGGGATGTGAAAATAAGGGATTATAAGGGACACATACAAAAAAAATTGTTCAGAAAATTTACATTAATAAAGAAATCGAATTATGAAATCTCATTAACCCTTTTCTTCACTGTATAACTTAAACATTCTGATTAAAGAGCAACAAATGAATCTCAAATTGATTATGATTTTTCATTTGATTACATTAAATAACAGGTGTAACTTTACAATACATTATAATAACGCTATAATGAAAGCATTCGATTGCTTCCCCTAACTTTTTATGCTCATTTAGGACAAATTAGCTGTGTTTGGAAAAAAAACTACCAAGATCGACATCTTTAGATGTTATTATTATTAATTATATGTATATGTCTGTTCAAACACGCACACAAAACCCAGACTTTCGCTCCGCTTTAAATCACGTGTACAGAATCCGTTTGGGAAACAGCGTCTATTTATCACTATGGAGCACGTCAGCTGACAGTCATGTGCCGCTTTATGACTTGTTTTGAGGATTGCATAGGAGGAGCGACGGCACCTGTAATGAATAGGAAAGGGAATCCCACCATTTTAATATTTATTTCAAAGTGTTTCATGCCTAAATAAACCGAAAGCACAGAACAGACTCACATTTAGATTAGATTAGATTAGATTAGTTTCAACTTTATTGTCATTACACATGTACAAGTACAAAGCAACGAAATGCAGTTTAGGTCTAACCAGAAGTGCAATAGCAGCAAGTGCAGATACAGGTATAAATGATAAGGTGCAGTTATAGAAAAACGATGGTGATATTTACAGATGGATGTACTAAACCATTTAAGAGCAATGGGCAGCCCCTGGTGGTTCGGCGGTATGGGTTGCGTATAGGGAGGATCGTCTCTTTAATGTTTAATGTCACCCTTCAGAGAATGACTGAAAATACGGGAGAAATACAGAAACATACATTTACAGGATGATAGCGGGATAGAACTGTAAAATACGGCAGAATCTTGGGAAAAACGGAAGGGTTGACAGGTATGGTTCCAAGTACAACACTGTACGTGATGAGTTACCGAGCAAAGTGACCTTGAGCGGGCATGGCAAACATGTTTGGCTATGGACCACAGGCACATTTCAGTTGTTTTTTTGTGCTATTTATTAAGTGCCGCAGGAACAACAATGCAAAAACAAGCTATTATCCCGTGATATCATATGGCTGTAAAGGTTCCACAATGATAGTGGCACTATACCACCCTGTAGAATATGGTTTGCACAGAAAACGCAGGCAAATGTATGCTGGGGCATTTATTTGTGGTTTCCCAAAAATGTAGCCCTGGGTAAATATTCCCAATGGTCCTGAGTTGAGATATTCAGTTTGTACGAATACAGTTTTCAAGATGATCGAATTCATAATTCATTTATGTATATAAATATGGATGTGAACGTACCCTGGTGAGTCAATGGTTGTTATCTGGAAATAGCATAACTTGAAATGTTGTTACTGACCAATTTGAATCAAGTATTCCAGACAGCTGTGTATTAAAGCATATAACATTTTCAAAAATAATATCAGAAAATAATTACTTTCACTTTGGAACGTTGTCTTTTCTCGTGATCTCATGTGTTATAGCCTGAAGCTTTCATGCTGACACAAGCTTAGCAGCATTACTACAGCCATAAAGCACCAAAATAGATGTTGCTTCTGTGTTCTCATTGGCTAAAAAGCTTTGACCTGTCTTGCACACCGGAAGAGGGCTGTGTTAACAGGAAGCGCTTTGTCTGTTCAGCAGATAGTTGCTTCTATACATGGCCCAGACAAATGCTAGTGAAGAAACACATTCTCTTGCAGACATGTTTATCTAAACACTGGAGGCTGATTCTATATACAGTGTGCAGTATAAATACACTGACAGGAATAGTTTTGTCTTATTAGAAGATTTTTTTTTCTTTAATTAATTCTCAAACAATTTGTCACACAATCACTCTTTTGTCACATCATATATAGTGACAGCAACTTGCAGCATGCTTTCTAACATGTTTACATGAGTGGTTTTCATAACTTATACAATGAAGATATAAGCTGTCAGTAAACTTATCTGTCTTTCCACTTAAAGCTGCTTTAAATTAGCTGGAATTGACAAATCAGACCAAGGTTGGACTTAAAATTTAGATATAGTTTACATTTAGAACATTTTCCATAAACTGGAATGACATAAAACGAATGTATAATTTACCGTAAACTTAATCCATTTTTAATGTCAAATAATGCAAAAGGATCACATGTAATAAGGAACATTTGATTATGTTTCTAATAGTTGCTTAAATTATTGTTAAACCATTATCAGGGTCAAAAAGAAAACAGAGCTGAGTTTTTCCACCATTAGAATCAGAATCAGAATCAGAAAGGGCTTTATTGCCAGGTATGTTCACACATACGAGGAATTTGTTTTCGTGACAGAGCTTCTACAGTGCAACAGAATTACAGAGACAGGACAAAAAACAGATAATAAATATATTCAAAAAAAATAGAAGTAAGTGTTAAATGCAAATATACAAATGGACAAGTGTATGTACAGGTGTATTACTATATACAACATTATATGTGCAGCTGTTATGTGCAAATTGGCATGTAAAGTGTGTTGTTAAATAAGTGTATGTGTGTGTAACAAGTGTATTTGTTATGTGCAAATGGCATGTAAAGTGTGTTGTTAAATAGGTGTATGTCTGTGTAAGAGTGTACAGCAGTAGTGGTGTTAGTTCCACAATTATTATCCATTATTATATCCATTATGTGCTTTAGCTGCTAACCTCAAACCAAATACCTCACATATGTGCTTGTGTGTGTATTTGTTTCTTTTATTAAACGAGCCGGGTATGACATTGTACTCTATTACAGTTTTTCCTAATTGCTTTGGCACATTTTTCAAAACAGTCTTAACATTGGCTAAACTGTGAGTGCAAATCTCAAAACTGTTTGCTGGAACTTCAGAACTTTATTGCATGTCTGCAAAATGTAGTTACTTCCCCAAAACATTTCATTCATGCTTCAAAACCTTGTTATTGTGTCAGATTATTCTTGGTGGACATCTTGTTGCTCTTGTTGGCCTTGGCGGAGATTACACTTCTTCCAATTGGTCTTCCACAAACACTGCAGTTCAGAATTGTGAAGGCAATATAAATATAAGAGGAGTTCAGAATTTCCAGCAAAAATTAAATTTTTTCTCAGCCTCCTCTATTTATGCTGAGATATTTTACATTAAAGACCAGGAAAAGGACTTGTTCTTTGCCATAAAAGTGATATTACTGAACATTCACATAGGAGCCTGATAAAAACGCTAATTTTAGAGGAAAACTTCAGGCAGTATTTAGAGTTTTTTGCATCTGAACTCTTCATATACAGTATAAATACACATTACAAACAATGTTAATATCAGATATTTATGGTGTAAACGTGTGTAAATGTTTGATAATTGAATAAACAGTTTTGAGTGTGATGGCTTACACAATGAAAAATGATTGAGAAGTTGTGAAGAGTTTCACAGTTTGAATGAGAATCAAGGACTCAGTTTGAATCAACAGGCCATTTGCAATTAGTTTTTGTTCAATTTACGATTGTTCTTACTGTTTGCACAGATGTGCCAATGCATTTGCAACATGCTTAAATCAAAAAGAAATGCCACTCTGAAGTGAACAATAAGCCAACGGTTCAGAGATCTAAACTTACTGTTTTAAAAAATACAAATTTCAAACGTGAATTGAGCCAAAGCAGTTGAGAAAAACGGGAAAGTGATTTACAGGGACGTAATTCAAAACACTAGAAATCATACTTAACTCTTTATTGACATTCGAAATTTGACACAGGTTTCCTGTGAGGGTTGGGTTAAGTGTGCTGTAGGGTCATCTGTATATCGTCTAACATCAAACATGAAAGAACTGTAAACATGAACACATTTGTTATTAAGTGAATAAAAAATGCAAATCTCTGCCTAAAAACCTTATTAAAACAATATTTAAAAATGAACAACAAAACATGATGTGGACAATTATTAATTCAAGATTAGCAACACTTTCTAACAAGTCATTTAATTTGTTTTAATCCTAAATTTGACCTTCACAAGTCTACCTAAAGCCAGAAGTCTTAAAAGAAATTCCTAGACACAAATATTAAGTGATATCTTTTTACAAAAACATTGTTGTCATGGCAATAGACAGTGTAATGTAGTAATCACAACCTAAACAATATAATTGCAGTCCAAAGTTAGTTTAGGGTCGTCTGTGTTTGCTACAGTATGAAAAACTGATGATAGTGAAAAACAGATGTCTGGTCTCAGACCAAACTAGTTATTCTCTTTCTTTCAGTTTTTGTCACTCTTCTCGAATCTTCGCTCAGAACAAGGTCGATAACAGCTATAAAGACCTGGCAGCTTTTTCATACCAGGAGGAAGCAATAAAATCTGGAGCGTTAGGATGGATTGTCACCTCAGATTTCCTGCCATTTTTTTAATCGCAGTTAATAGTTACGAGCTCCAGTTTTTATCTTGTTTACATACATGTTTCCTGATTGAACGGCAATAATAAAGCAGATAAATGACAGTCCATGCAGGAAAAGTGCTTTAGCATCAGGAAAATGACCTGTGATGAACAGGATATGAGGTCGCGTTCAGACAGATGGAGGATAACACATTCAGTGGCACAAACTGACTGTTATGTATTTATCACATTAATTAAAAATTAGGTCACATACAGAAGAAGGAAATATTAGTAAACTTAAGTTTGGTCATTTTTATAGTCATTATTATATTTGATTTAAAAAAAATGACGTCATCTTGTGAAATAATTCGCTCTTAGTTCCTTTCATACTACTTAAAAACCCTTCGGAGGGTGGGGGTGTTTTTGGATGCAGAGTGTTTCAGATATGAAGATATATGATAAAATACTCTTATCTCTTTATATCTCTCTAGACATATTGTACAAGTCTGAATCACAAATTCAGTCAAAAAAACACACACACACACACACACACACACACACACACACACACACACACAAAGAAGCCCATTACGTAAGCTGTAATTTGATCAGTAACTAAGAAAGTTCCAGTTTCACAGAATGGAAATTTACTGGATGCTCTTCGCAGACAAGTACAAAAACAGTGGCAACACATCAGGTGTCTGCCAAACCAATATTTCATTATTACAGCGATTTGTAAAATAGAGCTAATTAGCACAAAAAGAGAGAAAAAATGCTGGGTTGTCGTGACCCAACTTTGGGTCATGCATCCCCACAACATGTGTCTGCCAAGCCAACATTTTAATTATTCCAACAATTAAAAAGAAAAAAAAGGAATTGCTAAAAAAAAGAAAGAAAGATAGAGAGAAAGAGAGTTTTTATATCACTCTAAAATATTAACTGGATGTAATTCAACTTTGGGTCAAAAATGGACAACGCAATGCTGAGATTTTATTTTATTTTCAAGAGTTTGCACTTACTGTAGATATTGCTTCATAATATTAACAGGGATGGCATGCTGTCCCAGGAGAGAATCCTGAGCTCGGAGGTAACTGAGCCCAGAGCTCTCGCCAGGTCGAAAAGCATGTAAGAGGTTACAAGATCAGGCTGTTCTTGAGAGTTCCCCCTGGTAAAAGAGGAAAGAGGATGGATGGGGATTCTTCAGAAAATGAAGAAAAGGGTGTAATTCCAGACAAGGTATTCAAAGAGAGTTTGGATTAATCCGATGGCTTACTTTTGATTACGGACAGGAGACCAGCTGTGATTAATCAAATCAAGTGCTCCTCATGAAATTAGTTCATGAAACTTCACTTATTTCAATTAAATTTAAGTGACTTTTCTTACGTTTTTAATTATTTAATGGTTGCGGTTGACTGGGCTTGGGTGGTATCCAGATTTTGATACTATCAAACCTCGGTACGTGGTATTACCATGAATAATAAATAAATAATGACGTAAGGCTCAGACAGCGTCAGCAAACTGTTGGTTTGTGCCCAAACCGTTCAGAAACTGAATGCCAAACACTAATAAATCAGAACAAAATAACATGCACAACAATATTAACAGCTTTTATCATTTATTTGTTTATTTAATATAATATATTTCTTTCGCCAAGTAATTTGTCACTGCATCAGTACAGGTTTCCAACGTACACTGTCCCTTCTATACCTTTTTGCTGCAAAATTTGCAGATTGCCTCGTCTGTATTTAACTCCCTTCTCGTTCGGTCAAAACCTAAAATACTGCCAAAGTTCAGGAGTTGTGTCCCATTTCAAGACCAGGTCACTTGGTGCGCAACTCGCCATCTTTCCCCACCTCTCTCTTTCTCCTCCACACTGGCATGGCATTAAATAAATTATATGCAATATTCAATCCTTATCTCCTATATGAGTGCATTGTTTTTTATGACGGTATTACGGCATTCAAACTGAGACCGTTGCTATTTTTCGATACCGCAGTAAACCATATTACCGGCCAAACCCAGAGTTGACCATACTTTTTTGACTGAACACTGGATTGCAACATCCTAGCATTTTTCAGAGAGATGTATCTATATTTTGGCAATTACTATACAAATAAAATCAAGAGTTTTACGCAGATTGTTGGCTACTAAAAAATTGAGGTAATGCTTCAATTAAACACTTGATTTGTTAACATTATTTAACTACATTAATTATCATATGAAAATAACATTTATTAATCTGAGTTAATGTGAGCATTACCTGTATGTGTTACAGTACATGAGATTATACTGAGGGTACATGGGCACCAACAGTTTCAGCTTCAGCTAAAGGATTTCCAGAAGGTCCAACTCGACTGGACTGTTCAATTGACATGAATGCCACTTACAACATTTACAATTGTCTTTGCAAATCTACACATTTCAGGGGTTTGACATTTATCTAAGGGTGCATGTTTGAATATGCATAACACCTCTGACAGCTTGTCATCATCAAGATAAGATGAAGTTTGTAGATAGAGAGAAAGAAAAAAAGCAGAGCAGAGCGAGTCAGATGGTATGTAGGGCACCGGCTTGTGGTTTGCTTGCATCAGTAAAGTTTATGTCTTTTTCGCTCACTCATTATTTTCTTTAGTATATTTAGATAAGCGGAGCGAGTGTTGCCATCGGGTGTAGTTTTAACAAGTCCACACGTGCTGTATACAGCACACACACAAACACATCAAGAACAACATTGTATTTCAGGTGGTACGAAAGATAAGTACATATGTAGATAAAGCTTTAAAAGCTCTTTTTCTTTAACAGAATCAGGATCAATGAAATAACTACATGGAGTTATTCAGAGACAGCAGTCTTGTGATTTCATCCACTCAGCATTGATATATATACAATACAGTATGTAACATATACAGTAGCCAGTGTGCAGTGCCTGCCAACATACCTAGAGATAGGACTGTCTCAACTGCCCTGCCAGTCCTATATAAGGCATTTTACTAGGAGAATATATGAGATATGGGAGAGAGAGAGAGTTTTAGTTACTACTGTGTTGTGGAAACGGTAAACAAATTGATAGATGCTATACATAGGAGTCTTTACAAGTTCTGTGTAGTTATGTGAGTTTTTACAAGTTACGTGCAGCAATTCATGTGGCTAAATTACGCTTTTCATATTTGAATTCTAGGGATTTACTAATAGCTTATATCAGTGCAAACCCTCCTTTGATGTTTAAAAAAACTACACACTAAAAACATGCAGAGAAGTATTAGAAAAGGCATGAACCCAGTTATTTTTGCAACTCATCTTATTGCATACAGCATTTTTAGGAGTTTCCTTGACATATGCAAAACTCCTAAGAAAGTTTTTTTTATAAATTAAGCACGGAGAGTTACAAGTTTACTAGTATTTGTGCCATTAAACTCTCTGCAAGTCATAACTTAATTTGCATGTGTCGATGCATGTGACTTAATTTGTGCTGGTTTATGTGCTGTTTTTTTCATTTGCACATTTAATTTGTCATCACTCGCAAAACTGTCCTCTCCAGTTGGTGCTCTTATGGGACTGCACTCTTTAGCTAATTTACCCTTTTTAGTATTCATATGCACTTTATATGCACACAATGGTACAAAATGGGATTAGCGGCTCTTTATATAAAATGTCCAGGGTTACACTCTTTAACATTCTAAGAAAAAAAAGAGCAAACATGTCAAAGTAAAATCTCATAGCAAATGAAATGTAAAATAGTCCCTGTGTTTTTTCATCACAAAATGTTCTTAATTCTCAGGGCCTTGTCAAGGTCATTCAACATACAGCACCCTGAAATGCACGGTTCATTAAAAAATATATATTTATATGTGTGTGTGTTTTTTAATTGTTTTTGAATTGTTAACAGCAAAAATGTTTTGCTGTCTTAAATTTTTAGGACAATGTGGTAACAAATTTGTTTCTGTTTAAATGACACATAGAGTCAAAATATTTTCCCCAGACTAGGAAATAATAGTCAAAATAACTTAATAATAGACCTTTTGTCTTTTGACTCAAATGGAAAATTATTTCAACAAGAAATACTTTGTCAAGACAACAAAAAGTAGTAACATCGTAACAGTGGGGTAATGACCTAGCAGCACAGGATTTCAACATGACGTCAGATTGACATTGACTGACATTTTGTTTGGAAATGATAATTGGAATAACGCCACCCAACGTTAGGTCATCGTTAGTGTCCGTTATTGGACATGCGTTGCATTTTGGTCACTTTCCAACACAACCTAAAAACAGCCAAATATCAATGTCTAATGATGTTATAAGCTGAAATTATAAGATTGACGTAGTGTATGCATCCCCAATATGACATCTATCGGACGTTGGATTTTGGTTGCCATATCTGATGAATAAATGTCAGTGTTTGACGACAATATAACGTTGGTTTAGGATGTTGGTTCAAATGTGGCTTTTGGTCACTGTCCAGCACAACCTAAAATCAACAAAATATCAACGTCTACTGATGTCATGAGCTTAAATGATAAGATTGACGTTGTGTGGACGTTACCAATATGACATCTATCCGACGTTAGATTTTGGTTGCCATATCTGATGAATAAATGTCAGTGTTCGTCGTCAATTCGACGTTGGTTTAAGACGTTGGCTCGAATGTGGCTTTTGGTCACTTTCCAACACAACCTAAAATCAACAAAATATCAATGTCATTTCACATCATTATTGTACGTCAAAATAATATTGTCCTTAGACGCTGGCAACCTAAATCTAACCTAATAGCAATGCCTTATGATGTTGTGTGTCTACTGGGGAAGTGTTTAAAGTTGACTTTAAAACTAAAAATCTAAAATTTAGAAGCTTTTAAATGAAGCTGATTATAATAAATATATTTCAATATGTTACATGTTTAGTTTGCAATTTCTGCAGCACAAACATCTCCAATGAAATTAAGAAGTTAGTACATTCCATATAAAACTGAACGAATTTTAGCATTGAAGAAATTACATATTTCATCTAATGATATAATGGCATTTTCATCATATGATTCTTGCTTTTGTTGAACACACACACAGAGAGAGACAACAACATTTCAAAGATGTTGGAAGTAGCTACTATTTCGTAAACAACAACATTTGATGTCTATAATAAGAGAAAAAAATGAACAGAAGCCTTCTTCACAATATTCTTCAAAATAAACACCTTGCATTTTGTCTATAAGATGAATAAACACAGAAGACAAACTTTTCATTCTCAAAGAACAGAATCTTCCTTTTTGAGTGAACTATCCCTTTAATACTAAATGCTGGATGTCAGCATGCTCCGTTTGAATGATTGTGAGACCTGTCTGTGTATGTGATGTTCAAAGTCCTCAAATGGCTTTTTACTCCACAAAATCTCTGGGTGTCTCTGAAAATCTCACAAGCATCGACATGACATCTTGACAAGCGGCTTCTTCGGCGCATCATTCATGTCTCTTTAACCTAAATTTAGCATGCTTTGGCAGACAACTTGACTACCTGTTTGCTGCTGATGTCCTCTAATAAGACTCCAGTAATGTCTCTGAAGTCTTCAACGACCACCTTTGCTTTACTTTTTCCACACACATTTGCAATGCAAACATGCATGCACACAGGATCGCCGGCACAATACTCATACGCACACTTTCTCCTGAGGTTAAGCTGCTGATTACTGTGTTGTTTTTTGTTTCGCCCAAGGAAAAATACTTGGCAACTGTCAAGACTTGCTCTACCAAAGCTTGTGTTAAAAGCTCACTTGAAAGTCAGAGATGACAGGCATAATTTAAGCCATCATTTCTTTTATGAGTGTTCTATCTCTTTTGCGAAACACAAACTGTGAGAGCCTGGGATCTTACCAAGCTCCTAAAATTATGCACCATATCTGAAAGATTGTTTTTTTTTATTCAAGAGACAGGAAACTGACAGTCCGTTACTACACTCCCCTTCCCTCTTTCTTTGTTTTTCTCTTTCTCTCACACACACAATTATCACACATTGTTGTTTTAGTAGAGGGGTACATGAGGGAAATTATGCAATTCAAAACAGACTGAAGCAAAGGATACTTTCTGGATCTAATAAAAGCAATAAACAGACAATAAAAGACAGGGACAGATTCTCCTGGGACTTAGCCGAAAGGAGACTTGTGCGTTTGTCACACAACTTCAGTATCGTTAGCAAAGCAGAAATTCTTTCTTCTGTACCCAATACAGCTTTATCATCGAATTTTCAAACACACACACACACACACACACACACACACACAAACGCATGCTCTATAACAGTATGAGGGAGTCCCGAGTACCGTCTGTTATGTGTTATCTCTCTCAAACACTGTTCCTCATCTCTAATGTGCCACAGAATCACATACTGTTCTTCATTTTTATACTGCACCGGTCGTTACATTAAAGTGCATAAAACATTTCACGTCACACTGTATCAGATGTGGTCATATTTTATATCCAGCCTGATGAATTACTGTTAAAGCACTCTGTAATGGCATAGTTATGGAACATAATTTGGTTAATTATTACTAAGTGCTTGCAAGCGTTTTCCTATTCATTTAAATACAGTGTGCGTGATTATACGGTTGAAGACAAAAATGATTAATGCTGTGAAATTTGTATTCTTGTATTTCCCAAGTGATGTTTAATGGGGCAAGAACATTCACAGTACTTTATATTCAAGACAATGTCTTATTTCTTTTATTTTGGCTAGAAAAAAATGTAAAAATATATAAACACTGCTAAGCATCATAGTTATTAAGAAATTATTAACATTTTTTATTTCGATTGGCTACAAAACAAATCAATATTTTCCAATAATTTGCCCAATTAACCTTACCAACAGCTTTTGAATTGCACTTTAAACTGAATAAAATATCTTATTAAAAAACTATTAAATAGCATGTACTATCATCATGGCAAATATAATCGAAATTGTTTATCAGAAATAAGCTATTAAAAATATTATTGAAAAATATGTTAAAACAATGTGTTTTCAGACAAACAGCACAAAGAAAATTCGGAAAAATAATTACAATTTCCCAAGAGGGCTAATAATTGCCTTAAAAGTCAAATATGTTGTATGTTTGGTAACACTTTACAATAATTGCTGTATTAGTCGTATAATTGTTGTATTATTGTTGTATTAGTTGATGTTAGTTGATGTATTTGGTGGAATAAGAAACAAGAAGGTCGCTGGTTCGAGTCCCAGCTGGGACAGTTAGCATTTCTGTGTGTAGTTTGCATGTTCTCCACTTGTTCGCATGGGTTTCATCCGGGTGCTGTGGGTTCCCTCACAGTCCAAAGGTGCAGGTGAATTAAATTAGCTAAACTGGCCGTAGTGTATGTGTGTGAATGACAGAGTGTATGGGTGTTTCCCAGTACTGGGCATCCGCTGCATAAAATATATGCCAGAATGGTTGGTGGTTCATTTCGCTGTGGCGACCTCTGAAATAGAGACTAAGCTGAAGGATAATGAATGAATGAATGAATGAATGAATGAATGAATGAATGAATGAATGAATGAATGAATGAGTGTATTTGCTAACCTGAACAAACAATCAACAATACATTTATAAATTTTTTTCATCTTTAATTCCCGGTACATTAACTTATGCATTTGGATTTTAATAAAGCATAACTAAATGTTAAACTATGATTAATAAATAGTACAATTATTGTTGATTATTAGTTCATGTTATTAAACACATTAACTAATGAAACCTTATTGTAAAGTGTAACTAAGTTTTCAGTATAGCAGGGGAAATAAACAAATTGTTTTTAATTAAACAAATGTTGACTGTGTTAAGTTTGACTTTACACGTGAAGAAGGATGGATCTGGCAGCAACACACACTGCAGGCATAATGCTGTTATAATTGGGGGAAGAGTTTCGAAATGCTTTCACTTTTGGATGCAAATAAAAGTTGGCAAAAAAATGTAGTTATTATTGTGTCTCCATTCTAATCCTCTCTGTCTGTTTATCTCTCGTGCGTGTACTGGCACTAAAGGGAGGTAAAACCAAAACTGTTTCGTTGTCAGGATAATCCCTTAACCAATGCTTAAATACCTTTTGCCTGACTTTCTTACATTTACAGGTAATTTTTACAAACCGTCTTGGTCCTGTGACTTGCCAAATGCTCAGTATTGACCACGTTTATACACTTTTCTGGATCTCAGAGTAAAAGGCTTCTGCACTAAAAAAATGGTTGCTTTTTGTTCAAACTTCTTATTTTTAATGAGCTCAAACAACACAATTCTTGATTTTTAAAACTTCATTCCTTCATGTTGTCCCAACACAAATTGATTGTGTGGAACCCAGCATTTTTTTTACAGTGATTTTATTTCAGGACTAAATAAGACTACTGTACAATTCCAGGGGGGTTCGTGCATTTTCTGATTTATTCAACATCAATATTATGACTGGATGTTAAGTTTCCATCTTTTTTGTATAACTTTTAAATGTGCACCGTTACGCATCTAGTTGAATGAAATATTGAGCATAGTTCACTGGAAAAATCAATTTCACACTAATATGCCTTTTTATAAATCCCATTTCTGTTTCTTACACATTTCTGTGTTTTTTTTTATTAATCTGTACCTCCAAATATTCATCTGTACACTCTTATGTATGCCAACCTGATTTTACCAAGTCGGACATGTTCCTGGATTAACATCTATGTTGATCCTGGAACAACCTTCCATACAGCCAGTCAGAATTAAGGCATATGTTTACCATATGTTAGGCTTAGGCTTAAGGTTGGGTTTAAGCACTTTTACATGATTCTTACCTAACTGTTGCTCCTCTCTTAATTTAAAAATATTTACAGTTATGGTTGGGTTTAGGGGTAGGGAATAGGTATAGATTACAATTTCCAACAAAATTAATGTTCCAGGATCAACATAGATGTTAATCCAAGATCGTATTTATGACGTGCCTCTTATGTGAACTTATGTTGTTGTATATTCCACACAACCACACAGACCCATATGACACTTTGTTAGATGTCACGTTTTTTGGTTCAAGAGGTCAAGCTACAAATTCCCCTATGGAAAATTTTCCTTGCAGTTTTGCAGATGTGTGTCCGGCTTGCTTGTCAAAATGAGCTAGTGTGTTGTTATTCATTGTTTTTTGTTACAAAACAACATTGCTGTCATGCTGATGACAGCCTGTAATAAAGGCTGTCATGCTCTTTGATATCTGAATAGTTTTGTGAGAGCTTTATTGTTCGCTGTCTGTAAGGATGTACTGTATTTGCTGACCCGTTGTAGGATGTGGGTAGCTTGGCAATTTGAAGCTCATCAGTTGCAAAGCCTTCACCTACAGAGGCATTTTATTGGCAACCTACAGTGTGTACCATTCTAATCACCTCGTATATCCAGTATACTGTATACAGGGTGTGGTTTGCCAAGGGGGATGTGGAAAAAAACTACATAATTATTCTGTTATGTGAAATTTACTAATACTGCCAGAACGGTTTGTGATAAAATAAAATAAAATAAAATAAAATAAAATAAAATAAAATAAAATAAAATAAAATAAAATAAAATAAAATAAAATAAAATAAAATAAAATAAAAAGGTGACGCGGTGGCGCAGTAGGTAGTGCTGTCGTCTCACAGCAAGAAGGTCACTGGTTCGAGCCTTGGCTGGGTCAGTTGGCATTTCTGTGTGGAGTTTGCATGTTCTCCCCGTGTTCGCGTGGGTTTCCTCCGGGTGCTCCGGTTTCCCCCACAGTCCAAAGATATGCATTACAGGTGAATTGGGTAAGCTAAATTGTCCGTAGTGTATGTGTGTGAATGAGAATGTATGGATTTTTCTCAGAGATGGGTTGTGGCTAGAAAGGCATCCGCTGCGTAAAACAAATGCTGGATAAGTTGGTGGTTCATTCCACTGTGGCGACCCCAGATTAATAAAGGGACTAAGCCGAAAAGAAAATGAATGAATGAAAATAAAATAAAATAAAATAAAATAAAATAAAATAAAATAAAACATTTATTGTATTTTAACATTACTATTAATATTCATATTTAATATATTAATATATACTGTATCACTGTGGTCCCCAGCATAAATGAGTACTCCCCCTTTTGAAAATAAATATTTTCATCCATTTCTCAGTCAACATAGCCAATACTTTCGGGTTTATTTAAACAAAACATTATATTCATTAAAATAAGAGTTTGAATCTCTAATATCTTTAGAAAAACAAAATTACAAACTACAAAATTTCACTTAAACGTACTATATTTTTCTTTAGATTTTTCCTGTTTATTAAATTCTTATTTAATATTTTTCCCTCTACATATTAATTTTGGTGTGCTAATTTTTTGAACCATGATCTTAAGATTATTATTTTTTTTGTTATAACTTGTAACTTTGTAACTTTGTTGTAACTTTGGACTGACAAATCTAATGTCTTTGTACCAATATATTATTGTAAAGCATACTATGTATCTATCGATCAATCAATCAATCTGTCTGTCTGTCTGTCTGTCTATCATCCATCCATCCAAAGAATAAAGTTACAAGGCAGTCACCTTAGTCTGTGTTACTAAAGTGTACAAACATAATTTGAAGTGCCACATTAGCATCAGCCTTGTAGCTTTTGATTTTCTTCGGAGAGTGCACAAGCCTGTATATTTCCTCTAGCACCTTCAATGGATTTCAAAACAGTTGTGGCCTTTCAAAGTAATAAGTCAGTCAGATTTCAAAACTGATGACCCGAATAAAGTGAACTGCAGTCATAGACAACACTTGCCTCAGATCCTTATCATTTTCAAAAGGACGTCATAAAGCATTTGTGAATACAGCAGGGTTATGGGAACCTCGGCCTATTGGTGAAACGTAATTGCAGATTTCCAGCAGCTTTTGTCTGATTTAATCTACAAACAAGGTGGAAAATGTATTAAAAAGCTTGTTTGAAATATCTGATGTTCAAAAGCTTTATACTTTAAGGGCCTTTCAACAACTTCACAACAAATTAGGCTTTTCATTATGCTTTCAGATGCCCAGTTCCTCCAGGATTCCAATGGTTCTTAAAAAATTTTGTGTATTATCATAGCAAAACACAAGAACTGAAGCAAATGATGTATGTTTTAGGAAAAGGACATCATTTTAGAGAACAAGTATTTAGAAATGTTGCTGCAAAACTTTTGTTTTCCACTGCCTTGTGTTGCTAAACAATTGTTTGTATGATTTTCTAAATTAAAAATATCTAAACATATTGTAAAATGGCACTTTTTCAATTTTATAAACGAACATCAGTAAAAACATCTATTTGTTCCGTAGCAAATGCTTATTCATAATGGTTAGGTTAATTTACAGGTAAACGATAGATAAAAAGTAACGAGCTGCACAAACAGATCAGTTTTTCTCCACTAGTCATATATCTGTCATAATCTTTTTCATGTGTCTACAGGCTAACTGTGATAAACCTCTGCTTTGATGCGGTTTTTATACTTCTGTTTTTAATACCTTTGAGGACAGATAAAATGCTTTGGAAAGTCACATTTCATTCCAGTTATGTAATGAAGGCAAATAATGCTTAATTGTTTTAACCCTTTAAGCCTTTAAATGTCACTTAAAGCTGTATAGAAGTGTCTTGAACAATATCTAGTAAAATATAATGTACTTTCATCATGACAAAGATAAAATTAATCTGTGATTAGAGATGATTAGAGGTTTATTAAAACTATTATGATTATGAATGTGTTGAAAAAAAATCTTCACTCCGTTAAACAGAACTTAGGAGGAAAAATAAACAGGGGGCTAATAATTCAGGGGGGGGATAATAATTCTGACTTCAACTGTAACTGAGGTCTCAAGGGTAAAGCATATTTACCAGAAATTCGAAATAATAATGAAAATTCCCTTATGCTTTCTATGGGACTTTCTGTAAAGCCTGTCTGTGTGATCAAGAGCGGGACAATCTGTGAGATCAGAGAAGGCAGGTATTCAACCAACAATTACATTTTTATGAATTTAAACATATTCATAACTTAAATTGTTACATCATATGCTGAGAACAGTGAAAATAATCTCTCTCAGGCCCACACGCATATTTTCCAATTCTCCATCCCTAGGAGTTGAAACAGAAATAAATGCAGTGGGTATCTTTGATTTGGATATTGTGACCCGAGTACAGTCTGTAATGCGGGTCAATGAGTCAAGTGTGGGCTGAATACCCAGCATCCTTTAGCTCTGAAACAGCTCTCTGATGAATTCCTCCCTTTACAAACAGCATGGGAAGCATGTGAAGTGACAAGCTGCACCAGAACAGAGGTGGAACAGGGAGAGCATATACATGGTTATCAGCAATCTGATTAGTTACCCTATTCTTAATTAATGGCACAAATTAATCGGTCTCCATGTGACAATATAAGATATTCCTTCCAGAATAACACATATCCACATACAGCTTGTCTTCATTAGCTTACATTAAATTTCAATTTGAGAAATATGGTCTCTCATGTGGGATTTGGAATGTAAAACATTTTTTAGATCACACTAATACAATTTAATTTAAAAATGTGTATTTATCTCTCCGTTTGGTCTTCCATGGACACTGAGACTGCATTCATCTCCTTAAAAATCCTCTCCAAAGTGCTTAATATTTTTAAATGCTATTTTAGAAAGTGTTGACTGTAAAAACAGGCTTTTAAAAACAATAACACAACTTCAGTTACATGACCAATTCATTTAACATAAATATTGTAACAACATTCACACTCACAGTTCACAGGAAGGAGGAAGGAAACCGATGAACGTTCATATATTTTGCAGGTGGCAGCAGTCCCTCGTGGCAACTACCACCAAACTGAAAGCAAACATAAAATGTCCAGGCCTGGTCCTCTCTTGTGTTCTTCTATTATTTTTTAAAAACCATTTTAAGGTCAATATTATTAGCCCCCTTAGGCAATATTTTTTATGAACAAACAATCGTTATACAATGATTACATATTTAGCCTAACTAATTAACCCAGTTAAGTCTTTAAATGTCACTTTAAACTGGATACTAGTATCTTGAAAAATATCTAGTGAAATATTGTGTACTTTTATCATGGCAAAGATAAAAGAAATCAAATATTAGATATGATTTATGTGTAGAATTTGCTGTTAAATTAACTATTATTTGTAGAAATGTGTTGAAAAAAAATACTTTTTCCTGTTAAACAGAAATGAAGACAAAATATACAGTTGAGCTAAAAATTCAGGAGGGCGAATATTTCTGACTTCAACTGAATATTTTAAATATATAATTTTAAAAAGTATTTAGTTGAAAAGATTTAACAAGGTATCTAATCAATTCGTTCAAATATTTTGGTAACACTTTATTTCGATGGTCCATTTGAGTATTAGTAGACTTTCTACTTAATATCTGTTGATACAGACATTCAACAGACATTTAACTGACTATACGATACTTTGCAAGTACATGTCAACTTACACTAACCCAACCCCTAACCCCAACCTAACAGTCTACTTACAATCTAATGAGAATTAGTTGCAAAGTAACTTAAATTCAACAAACAGACCATCAAAATAAAGTGTGACCTATGTTTTTGACAAGTGAATTATGATTATCTTGCATGTGTGTGATTTCACAGTACATGATGCAGTGTGTACTAGTTTTGGTGGTTTAGGACAGAAATTTGCATAATGACATTGGACATGCCTTATGTTCTTATAATTCAAAACTCATAAAATCATACTTAAAGGGGTCTTTTGATTTTGAAAATTTGCCATGTGCTACCAGTGAGGTTTAGGGCTAGGGGTTGGGTAGGGCCATATAATAATAAAAAATGCCTTGTGCCTATGAACCACCAAAACCAATGTGTGTGTGTGTGTGTGTGTGTGTGTGTGTGTGTGTGTGTGTGTGT
>CAIGQQ010001885.1:0-10187 GCA_903798035.1 Danio albolineatus | reverse complement strand
ATATATATATAAAAACACAAAATTAGGAATATTTCTGTCTCTCTATTAACAGTAAGATCATCTGTTTATCTGAAACTGATGCTTTAAACATTCATAATTCAGTGGTTTAATGAATGTTGTGAATTTTCAGTGGTTTATATCTCTCATTTTATTTATATACTGTATATATGGGTTTGGAATGACATTACAGTGACTCTGGGTGTCACGGTGGTGCAGTGGGTAGCACAAACGACCCACAGCAAGAAGGGTGCTGGTTCAAGTTGGGTCAGGTGGCAATTCTGTGTTGAGTTTGCATGTTCTCCCCGTGTTTGCGTGGGTTTCCTCCGGGTGCTCTGGTTTCCCCCCTCAAAGACATTGTTGTATAGGATAATTGGGTAAGCTAAATTGTCCGTAGTGTATGTGTGTGAATGAGTGTGTATGGATGTTTTCCAGTGATGGGTTGCAGATAGAAGGGCCTCCGCTGCATAAAACATTCATTCGTTTATTTTCTTTTTCGGCATAGTCCCTCTGTTAATCTGGGGTCGCCACAGTGGAATGAACCGCCAACTTATCAAGCATGTTTCACGTAGCAGATCTCCTTCCAGCTGCAACCCGTCTCTGGAAAACATCCATCACACTTATACACCACGGACAATCTAGCCCACCCAATTCACCTATACCACATGTCTTTGGACTTGTGGGGGAAACCGGAGCACCCGGAGGAAACCCACATGCAACCACGGGGAGAACATGCAAACTCCACACAGAAATGCCAACTGACCCAGCCGAGGCTCAAACCAGCGACCTTCTTGCTGTGAGGCAAACATGCTACCCACTACGCCACCGTGGCGCCCCTGCGTAAAACATATGCTGGATACAGTAAGTTGGTGGTTCATTCCGCTGTGGCGACCCCAGTTTTATAAATGGACTAAGCTGAAAAGAAATTGAATGAATGAATGATTACAGTGACTCCCAAAGCATTTATATTTTGTGCAATTCTGTGTTGCATTTATATTCTGGTCAAATGTGTTTGCTAGTTTATTTTTTGCATTAACACTTAAATGTTCAGTACACCAAATGTACAGTTTAAAACTCACTGGCGATCAATGAAGAAAAGCCATGTACTAGTCTTTAACTCTGCATTTTTGAATTCTTTACATTCTCATGGACAGAACTTCTTTGTTTTATTCACGTTCTCTGACTGCTTAAACATCCAATTTACATTCCAATTATGTTCCGTTGCTCCTTTTCCTCTGGTACCAAGCAACAAAGTCCCTTCTAATCACACGTTTTCACCTTTTTGCCCTCTGAATAAATTTACTTTTGCGTGTTTAATGAAGAAAGTGTTTTGTGCACCTGCTGAATCTGATGTGGAATGACTGACATCTTGCCGGACTGTTTCACATGTGCGTTTGAGTCCAAAACCCTCGTTTAAATTCAGGACGATCCCTTGTCATGAGCTTCGGCAGTGTTCGACCCAGAGCGACATTCTGACAACTAAAAATACACTACAGTAAAGACGCTTAAGATCTCTTGACACTTAAATGAGAAGTGTCTAAATTATGTAGATTTAATACGGGCTTGTGCTTTCATTTAGCATAAAAGTGAATGTGCCTAAGCAGAGGGTTTCATTTTAGCCATCTGTTCACTGAAAAAGAAAGAAAAAGAAGAGTAATTGGGTAACAAATGTGATACTGCTATGTTTTAGACAACCTTGAATATTTTTACAGAATATTTTAATGTATTATTTTTTGTATTTTTCAATGAAATCAAAAGTTAATGTTGATATTTGCTTGTAAAAAAACATCTTTTATTTTTAAATGTGACCCGGGGTCACAAAACCCATCTTATGTTGCATGAGTGTGTCTGTGGCAATAGCCGAAAAAATATATTGTATGAGCCAAAATTATATATTTTTTTTATTTGATGCCAAACATCATTAGAATATTAAGTAAAGATCATGTTATATGAAGACATTTTGTAAAATTCCTTCCATAAATGTATCAAAATATAATTTTTGATTAGTAATATGCATTGCTAAGAACTTAATTTGAACTGGTGGTTTTCTTTCTATGATTTTTTTTTTTAATCTTCAGATTCCAGATTTGCAATAGGTGTATCTCAGCCAAATATTGTTATATACTCACAAACCATTCATTAATCAAAAGCTTTTTTATTCAATTCTCAGATTACATATAAATCATGTAAATTACATATAAATTCCCCATTCCCCTCAACCCCCCAAGTAGTATTAAAGATCCCATGAGATTAAAATAAAGGTTTTTTTTTGGGGTTATTTTTTTTTGTTAGTATCAGTGTTGTTAGTTTTCAAGGTATCTATAAGTTAGTGTGCTCCAATACAGAGACAAAATTCACGTTCAGAAGATATAAAACTGATATAAACATGTAAAGCTTATAGTTTGTCACTTCTGCCTAAATGGATCAACGATTTTATTCACGTCACCTCATACTACAGTTTCTCATCAAATCATAACCAATCAAATGCTCTCTAGCATCTGACATACCCTGCCCCCTTCAAACGCTTCTCATTTGCTTTTCATTTGATGCACTTGAGCTCAACCACTCTCACAAGCAGTGATAAAACAAAACACTATGGGCTGTTTTTAAAAAGGGGAGGAGCTACACTGTCTCACCCTCTCCTTATGTTTGGTTGCGATTACATCGAATAAAAATGCATATTTCAAAACACTTCACAGGACTTTTAAACAATAACACCAGAATATACACCAATATTAAGCACAATCTTTTATAATTAACACATCTTTTTCACAATGTTATTTTATTGTTAAATATTTTTTTATGTTTGGTTTTTCGTTTATTTAAATAATACAGATTTGAATCATAAAGCAATTCTGTATGTTCATTTACTTCTTTACTTTCAGACCACATTTGCCATCAGTTAATGCTTGTTTAAACTAAGTAATTTTCTAAAACATTGAAATTGTCTCAATCTCCAGCAATCCAGGCTTTTAGATCACTAGTAATCATTCACCTTCACTCAGACTTCAATCCGGTCACCATATGAACTACAAATCCTGTCATGCACCTCACACACACCTGTTCTGGTTTTCCACACACACTGTGGCATTACAACGTGTTTTTCCTTGCCTTTGTTGACGCTTGCTTTGTTTCTTTGTTTACATAAATTGCCGCCTATATTGACTGCTCATCTGTTTATTGACTTTGACTTTGAATTACCTTTATGTACCCAATTGCTCCTGTGTTTGCAGAAATATAACCCTTAGCAAATCTCATAACAAATATTTTTCATACTGACCATTATGATGTTATGATGAATAAATTCATTTTTAGCATTTAAAATGATAAATTTTGGATTTCATTTTTCAATAATTAAACAGAATAGTACAAAGATTTTATGTTTAATTACATCAAACTTTTTAGATCTCATTGCAATCACTCAGCGTTAATATATTAACCTGTTAGTAAGCACTCACTTTTTTTACCTTCTTAGGATTTACCTTCTTGACCCCAGTGAGCTACAAACAAACAAACATAAGGTATCATTGGAAAGAACACACTTTGAGCTTTACTATGGTATAGAAATAGACATATGGTCTAGAAAGTTCCATAATAAAAATATAAAAAGTTATAAATTATGAAGTAATGAAAAATAAAAATTGCACAACTGTAGTTTTGTATGAATCATGGGAATTTTTCATACCCTACACTGCAATGTCTACATTTTATTATTCTGTTATTTATTTTTATTTACTGTATGTTGACTTAAAGTTTTGTTGTTAGTCTATTTACTTTTAAATCCCAATTATCTTACACTTAATGTTAATGTTAGATAAATTTATAACACTGCAAATGAAATCTTTATTGATCTCATAACTAGTAGATTTATGATGCCTTAGTTTATTTAATTTTTATTTATTTAGTCAAATGGTGCAGAATTTAGCAGTATTTATCAGCAATAGCTTAATTTATTTGTTTATTTATTTACTATTGATTATTTACTACTGTTTATTTATTGATTTAACATGCAGCTTTATGATATTGCAGTCCAGGGTTTGTTTTCTTGCTGTGGTGCATTGCATATATCCGAAAGACTTGGTTATTGATTTCTATATTCATTTTAGAAATGTTGTGCCTGTCCACAGTTAACCTTTGATGAGCAATCATTAAAAGTTTAACCTCACCTGCTTGAGTTTCATGCAGAATCACTCCCTGCTCTTTGCAGAGCAGTAAAATACAGCATGCAGAGGAGAAAACCTCTTGAAATGTGGAGTAAAACAGCATTGGAGGAGGTGATGGTGGAGAGGGATTGCAATCCATCATTCTCTACATCGGCTGAAGTGGGTGGCAGTTTTCTGAAGTGGCGGCACGAGCTTTAACCCCTTCATGTTCTTCATACCTTTAACTGCTAGCGGTGATGGCAGGGTCCGCGGGTTATGACAGTATGGTTAGAGATTTGAGTGTAAATTGAGGGTTGGTCCAGACAGGTAAAGCGTTTATCTTTATTCATAGCCCTTCAGCTGTGTTTAATGGTATTGTGTATTGCTGCTGGTGTTAATAAGGGCACTGTTTTGCCCTACAATGTGCAGTTTGTGCCATAATATTTTTCATATGTAAATATGTATATAATAATGAAACCCAATTTTGGTGTAAGGTGGTCCTGCGATTGTTTGTGAAATCTGAAATGTAGCCTCACCTAGGAATTGGCAGAATTTAAAAAAGAAAACACTGAGCAATTTATTTCCTTGCAGACATACATTTTTAAAACATAGCTACTGTATTGTTAAAAGCTGAAAAATATGGCAGATTTGTGCATTCATATTCACTTCAGAATTTAGCATTTAAAAATGTATAATAAAACTGAAGATTTCCAGTACTTTAAATCATTAGGTCACAAGGAAAAACTGTGAAACTTGCATGGATAATCATTGCATTTCAAATGTTTAGTCTTGAACACACCAAATCTGAAAATGTTTGTGTTGCCCATCAAAGCGTGTGTATGTGTTTTGTAAATATTAATGAGATTGCATGTCCTTATCCTATGAGAAGTCTCTTTGCTTAATTGTTCAAGACAGAACAATCAGACACAAATGAACATTTTACTCACTTCACAAATCAATTAACCATAGAACTAGCAGAACTTGATATAAGTGCTCTTTAAATGGTGAAAGTAATTTGGTCTGATTTGTATCTTAAATAAGAATATTATAATATTAATAATAATAATAATAATATATATATATATATATATATATATATTATTATTATTATTATTAATATTATAATATTCTTATTTAAGATACAAATCAGACCAAATTACTTTCACCATTTAAAGAGCACTTATATCAAGTTCTGCTAGTTCTATGGTTAATTGATTTGTGAAGTGAGTAAAATGTTCATTTGTGTCTGATTGTTCTGTCTTGAACAATTAAGCAAAGAGACTTCTCATAGGATAAGGACATGCAATCTCATTAATATTTACAAAACACATACACACGCTTTGATGGGCAACACAAACATTTTCAGATTTGGTGTGTTCAAGACTAAACATTTGAAATGCAATGATTATCCATGCAAGTTTCACAGTTTTTCCTTGTGACCTAATGATTTAAAGTACTGGAAATCTTCAGTTTTATTATACATTTTTAAATGCTAAATTCTGAAGTGAATATGAATGCACAAATCTGCCATATTTTTCAGCTTTTAACAATACAGTAGCTATGTTTTAAAAATGTATGTCTGCAAGGAAATAAATTGCTCAGTGTTTTCTTTTTTAAATTCTGCCAATTCCTAGGTGAGGCTACATTTCAGATTTCACAAACAATCGCAGGACCACCTTACACCAAAATTGGGTTTCATTATTATATACATATTTACATATGAAAAATATTATGGCACAAACTGCACATTGTAGGGCAAAACAGTGCCCTTATTAACACCAGCAGCAATACACAATACCATTAAACACAGCTGAAGGGCTATGAATAAAGATAAACGCTTTACCTGTCTGGACCAACCCTCAATTTACACTCAAATCTCTAACCATACTGTCATAACCCGCGGACCCTGCCATCACCGCTAGCAGTTAAAGGTATGAAGAACATGAAGGGGTTAAAGCTCGTGCCGCCACTTCAGAAAACTGCCACCCACTTCAGCCGATGTAGAGAATGATGGATTGCAATCCCTCTCCACCATCACCTCCTCCAATGCTGTTTTACTCCACATTTCAAGAGGTTTTCTCCTCTGCATGCTGTATTTTACTGCTCTGCAAAGAGCAGGGAGTGATTCTGCATGAAACTCAAGCAGGTGAGGTTAAACTTTTAATGATTGCTCATCAAAGGTTAACTGTGGACAGGCACAACATTTCTAAAATGAATATAGAAATCAATAACCAAGTCTTTCGGATATATGCAATGCACCACAGCAAGAAAACAAACCCTGGACTGCAATATCATAAAGCTGCATGTTAAATCAATAAATAAACAGTAGTAAATAATCAATAGTAAATAAATAAACAAATAAATTAAGCTATTGCTGATAAATACTGCTAAATTCTGCACCATTTGACTAAATAAATAAAAATTAAATAAACTAAGGCATCATAAATCTACTAGTTATGAGATCAATAAAGATTTCATTTGCAGTGTTATAAATTTATCTAACATTAACATTAAGTGTAAGATAATTGGGATTTAAAAGTAAATAGACTAACAACAAAACTTTAAGTCAACATACAGTAAATAAAAATAAATAACAGAATAATAAAATGTAGACATTGCAGTGTAGGGTATGAAAAATTCCCATGATTCATACAAAACTACAGTTGTGCAATTTTTATTTTTCATTACTTCATAATTTATAACTTTTTATATTTTTATTATGGAACTTTCTAGACCATATGTCTATTTCTATACCATAGTAAAGCTCAAAGTGTGTTCTTTCCAATGATACCTTATGTTTGTTTGTTTGTAGCTCACTGGGGTCAAGAAGGTAAATCCTAAGAAGGTAAAAAAAGTGAGTGCTTACTAACAGGTTAATATATTAACGCTGAGTGATTGCAATGAGATCTAAAAAGTTTGATGTAATTAAACATAAAATCTTTGTACTATTCTGTTTAATTATTGAAAAATGAAATCCAAAATTTATCATTTTAAATGCTAAAAATGAATTTATTCATCATAACATCATAATGGTCAGTATGAAAAATATTTGTTATGAGATTTGCTAAGGGTTATATTTCTGCAAACACAGGAGCAATTGGGTACATAAAGGTAATTCAAAGTCAAAGTCAATAAACAGATGAGCAGTCAATATAGGCGGCAATTTATGTAAACAAAGAAACAAAGCAAGCGTCAACAAAGGCAAGGAAAAACACGTTGTAATGCCACAGTGTGTGTGGAAAACCAGAACAGGTGTGTGTGAGGTGCATGACAGGATTTGTAGTTCATATGGTGACCGGATTGAAGTCTGAGTGAAGGTGAATGATTACTAGTGATCTAAAAGCCTGGATTGCTGGAGATTGAGACAATTTCAATGTTTTAGAAAATTACTTAGTTTAAACAAGCATTAACTGATGGCAAATGTGGTCTGAAAGTAAAGAAGTAAATGAACATACAGAATTGCTTTATGATTCAAATCTGTATTATTTAAATAAACGAAAAACCAAACATAAAAAAATATTTAACAATAAAATAACATTGTGAAAAAGATGTGTTAATTATAAAAGATTGTGCTTAATATTGGTGTATATTCTGGTGTTATTGTTTAAAAGTCCTGTGAAGTGTTTTGAAATATGCATTTTTATTCGATGTAATCGCAACCAAACATAAGGAGAGGGTGAGACAGTGTAGCTCCTCCCCTTTTTAAAAACAGCCCATAGTGTTTTGTTTTATCACTGCTTGTGAGAGTGGTTGAGCTCAAGTGCATCAAATGAAAAGCAAATGAGAAGCGTTTGAAGGGGGCAGGGTATGTCAGATGCTAGAGAGCATTTGATTGGTTATGATTTGATGAGAAACTGTAGTATGAGGTGACGTGAATAAAATCGTTGATCCATTTAGGCAGAAGTGACAAACTATAAGCTTTACATGTTTATATCAGTTTTATATCTTCTGAACGTGAATTTTGTCTCTGTATTGGAGCACACTAACTTATAGATACCTTGAAAACTAACAACACTGATACTAACAAAAAAAAATAACCCCAAAAAAAAACCTTTATTTTAATCTCATGGGATCTTTAATACTACTTGGGGGGTTGAGGGGAATGGGGAATTTATATGTAATTTACATGATTTATATGTAATCTGAGAATTGAATAAAAAAGCTTTTGATTAATGAATGGTTTGTGAGTATATAACAATATTTGGCTGAGATACACCTATTGCAAATCTGGAATCTGAAGATTAAAAAAAAAAATCATAGAAAGAAAACCACCAGTTCAAATTAAGTTCTTAGCAATGCATATTACTAATCAAAAATTATATTTTGATACATTTATGGAAGGAATTTTACAAAATGTCTTCATATAACATGATCTTTACTTAATATTCTAATGATGTTTGGCATCAAATAAAAAAAATATATAATTTTGGCTCATACAATATATTTTTTCGGCTATTGCCACAGACACACTCATGCAACATAAGATGGGTTTTGTGACCCCGGGTCACATTTAAAAATAAAAGATGTTTTTTTACAAGCAAATATCAACATTAACTTTTGATTTCATTGAAAAATACAAAAAATAATACATTAAAATATTCTGTAAAAATATTCAAGGTTGTCTAAAACATAGCAGTATCACATTTGTTACCCAATTACTCTTCTTTTTCTTTCTTTTTCAGTGAACAGATGGCTAAAATGAAACCCTCTGCTTAGGCACATTCACTTTTATGCTAAATGAAAGCACAAGCCCGTATTAAATCTACATAATTTAGACACTTCTCATTTAAGTGTCAAGAGATCTTAAGCGTCTTTACTGTAGTGTATTTTTAGTTGTCAGAATGTCGCTCTGGGTCGAACACTGCCGAAGCTCATGACAAGGGATCGTCCTGAATTTAAACGAGGGTTTTGGACTCAAACGCACATGTGAAACAGTCCGGCAAGATGTCAGTCATTCCACATCAGATTCAGCAGGTGCACAAAACACTTTCTTCATTAAACACGCAAAAGTAAATTTATTCAGAGGGCAAAAAGGTGAAAACGTGTGATTAGAAGGGACTTTGTTGCTTGGTACCAGAGGAAAAGGAGCAACGGAACATAATTGGAATGTAAATTGGATGTTTAAGCAGTCAGAGAACGTGAATAAAACAAAGAAGTTCTGTCCATGAGAATGTAAAGAATTCAAAAATGCAGAGTTAAAGACTAGTACATGGCTTTTCTTCATTGATCGCCAGTGAGTTTTAAACTGTACATTTGGTGTACTGAACATTTAAGTGTTAATGCAAAAAATAAACTAGCAAACACATTTGACCAGAATATAAATGCAACACAGAATTGCACAAAATATAAATGCTTTGGGAGTCACTGTAATCATTCATTCATTCAATTTCTTTTCAGCTTAGTCCATTTATAAAACTGGGGTCGCCACAGCGGAATGAACCACCAACTTACTGTATCCAGCATATGTTTTACGCAGGGGCGCCACGGTGGCGTAGTGGGTAGCATGTTTGCCTCACAGCAAGAAGGTCGCTGGTTTGAGCCTCGGCTGGGTCAGTTGGCATTTCTGTGTGGAGTTTGCATGTTCTCCCCGTGGTTGCATGTGGGTTTCCTCCGGGTGCTCCGGTTTCCCCCACAAGTCCAAAGACATGTGGTATAGGTGAATTGGGTGGGCTAGATTGTCCGTGGTGTATAAGTGTGATGGATGTTTTCCAGAGACGGGTTGCAGCTGGAAGGAGATCTGCTACGTGAAACATGCTTGATAAGTTGGCGGTTCATTCCACTGTGGCGACCCCAGATTAACAGAGGGACTATGCCGAAAAAGAAAATAAACGAATGAATGTTTTATGCAGCGGAGGCCCTTCTATCTGCAACCCATCACTGGAAAACATCCATACACACTCATTCACACACATACACTACGGACAATTTAGCTTACCCAATTCACCTATACCACATGTCTTTGGACTTGTGGGGGAAACCGGAGCACCCGGAGGAAACCCACATGCAACCACGGGGAGAACATGCAAACTCCACACAGAAATGCCAACT
>CAIGQQ010001883.1:0-12015 GCA_903798035.1 Danio albolineatus | reverse complement strand
GTGCGTGCGTGCGTGCGTGCGTGCGTGCGTGCGTGCGTGCGTGCGTGCGTGTGTGTGTGTATGTGTGTTTTATTATGGAATTATTCTCTACATTTTAAAATCATTATGTAATCCCAAACAGAGCAAAGGAAATTCATTTAAAATTCTACATAAAATATACCCAGTCAATACATTTGTGTCAAAATTTGTTGATATTTATAATACTTGTTCTTTTTGTCAGGAAAGTGAGGAAACTTTAACCCACATGTGTTTTACATGCAAAATCTCACAAAAGTTTTGGTCAGATTTATATAAGTATTTGAATATATCACAATCAACAAAACATTTTTTTTAATTGAAAGATATTATTTGTTATTACTCTAGTCCAAAAACTAAAGATGAAGAATATGTATATAACTTTTTTTATTATATGCAAAATTCTTTATACACAAACAAAAATGTCTTAAATCCTCTCCCACATTTACTCATTTTTTAACTGAATTTGATTCCTTGCTTAAAGCTATACCTTTATCTAATAACCAAAAATCCTGCAAGTTAATAGAAGCTTATGAAAATATCATGCTTCCAGTAAATTAGTTGCTAGATGTTTTCTTTGATTATTTAATTTTGTACTTCCACTTTTTTTTGTGCTTTTGTTTTTTGTTATTTTCTCTCTTTTATGTCTTATTTGTTACTTGCTGTTCTTTAAATATGTTCTTTTATTCCAGTCTCTTACAGATGACTTCCTGATTTATATTGTACATTTCTTCTTTTCTAAATAAAAGCTATACTTAAAAAAAAAAAGAAGAAGAAGAAGAAGGCACGTGACAGCAACACCCGGTGGTTATTTAATAAATTATGTTTATTTTTGTACAGCGGGCCAGATTCTATTAATATTTATAAAAAGCCACGCGGGCCGCCACTAAACTTATTGCGGGCCGCAGATGGCCCGTGGGCCGTAGTTTGGACACCCCTGCCCTAGACCGTGAATTACGTAGCCAGAAGTACGTACGGCTGCACTTTGTCTTTAAAACGAACACTACGCTACGCTTACCTCTATGTGGATGGCTTTCTTGCTGTTACCAGTTTGTCCAGTTAGCTCGCCATGTATGTCTGCGGACTTGAGGCGCAGAGAGGAGTTGACTACGACGACGGAGTTTGAGTCTGGCAAAGAAGCACTCCAGAAAGCAGCTAAGACAAAAACAGAAGCCAAAAAATAAAATAAACAAGTAAATAACAGGGTGAGAATGAGGTTAAATCTGAAATTGTGGTAAAAATGAGAGGAGAGCTTTTCTTTTTCTGGATTGTTTTTGAAAACACTATCAGTTGGGATTAGGGAAGTGGGTGAACGGTTCTATTGGGGCTTTTGAAAACACTATTGGTTGGGCTTTGGGAAAGAGGAGGGTAGGCCAGTCTGTCAATCTGTCATTCAGTCAGTGAGTCAATCAGTCGACAGTGGCCTCTGGTGGATTTTCGAGAGTACAGCAAACACTAATGGCACTCGTGAGAGAAATTTCAGCTCTCATAAAGTGTACACAGTGGCCTCTGGTGGATTCACAAAACAAAAACCGCAAAAAAAACATACCTCCTGGGGGTGCTCTCCCGAAATGTATATATCGATACATTTTCAGAATGAGCCTGGGTTGTTAAACTTATTGCTACGCTTGTGGTATACTACTTTTCATACACTACACAGACATGTACACAATGTATAGACTGTATAATGCAACTTGCAATCATTTTCAATTCCTTTTGAGTTTGGCATATTAATTTATTGTGCTTTTATTATTTAATTTATTTAGAAAAAATAAATAAATACAATTTAATTAGAAAAAAACATCATTTAGATCTTTCAAATTTCTGATTGTTTTCTGTGTCATGTAAAAAATGATAGAATAAACAATACTAGCTGATTACATGCTATTTTAAATATTTATTTAAGCATATTAGAAAAGATTAATTCATTCATTTTCCTTTGGCTTAGTCGCTTATTTATCAGGGGTCACCCCAGCAGAATGAACCGCCAACTATTCTGGCATATGTTTTGAGCAGCAGATGCCCTTCCAGCCGCAACCCAGTACTAGGAATCACCCATACACTCATTCACACACACACAAACACTCATACACTACAGCCAATTTAGTTCATCCAGTTCACCTATAACACATGGACTGTGGGCGAACCAGAGCACCTGGAGGAAACCCACGCGAACATGGGGAGAACATGCAAACTCCACACAGAAATGTCAACTGGCCCAGCCGGGACTCAAACCAGCGACCTTCTTGCTCTGACGCAAAAATGCTAACCACTGAGCAACCTTGCCTCCCATTAGGAAGCATATAAAGATGAATGAATGTATGAAGTACAGATCTCAGAGTATACCCATATTCTATTTTGAACAAACCAAAAATAAATAAATAAATAATAAAATATGGAAAGAGGATTATACATGGTCAAAAAAAGTTATAAGAATTCTTTAAAAAAGAGAAAGTGCTTTAATCCTCTATGCATAAAGTCACTTCACTACTGACCAAACCTTTTCATCAAGCGCTTGTTTGTTGTCTAAATATCTGAAGCCTTCCCAGTTTTTTTCTCCCTCTCTCTGTTTTTTCTTTGCACTCTCTCCTCTGAACACATTCTGTCTAAAACAGCGTGACCTCCATTTCCCCGTCTGGCTCGCGGGGTTTGCACAGCCATGTGCAATATTGCTTTTAAACGAGTTCCTATAAACAAACAATTACAAGAGAGGATGACTTATCTGCCTCAATGGCTTCACTATGGGGAAGCGTTTAATTTAAGATTTCACAGTCCCCAAGAAGAGAGGACAGGGGCTAAACGAAACATACATTCACTTTACCAGCCCCTCTAGGAACACACACACACATAAACACACACTCAGCAAGATATATGTGCAAACACAATCCTCATTCTCTTTCAGACCATGGAGATGTGTGCTGTTTGTTCATTTACCAACAAAAAAAGCCATGCAAATAAAAAACAATCAAGACGAATTACATATAAGTCAGAATTATTGTCCCCAATTTCTGTTTAATGGAAATATATCTATTTTTTTTGACACATTTCTAAACATAATAGTTTTAATAACTCATTTCTAATAACTGATTTATTTTATCTTTGCCATAAAGACATGATTAAAACTGTTTTTATTCTAGCCGAAATGAAACAAACGACTTTCTTCAGAAGAAAAAATATTATCAGAAATACTGTTAAAAATTCCTTGCTCTGTTAAACATAATTTAGGAAATATTTAAAAAAGAAAAAGGAAAAAAAAATCACATGAGGGCTAATTATTTTGACTTCAACCATATACTGGACAAATCAAACAGAAGACGAAACATCCCATAAATGTGATCCGCTCTCCCTCCGAGCATCAGTCTTTTGTATTTATGACATTTAATAGTTGTAACTGCAGCTAGCATTAATCTTTGTCACGCGATTTATAGTTTATGGTAGCATGACCGCATAGTAAATTAAAATATAGGTCAATTTGCGGCCTCCTTCAGCCATTAAGTTTGAATGGCCACAGTCGTAATATTACATTAATGGATGAGTGTGCGGACGGGAATACAGGGCCTGACAAGCCGGCCCGATCGATGGATTTCAGGGTGAGTGGTGAGGTGCGGTCAAGCTGAAAGTGCTTCTGAATGCTCCAGTGCTGCTGTGCAGAAATCACACGGCTGGGGGCCCCGAGACTCCATTGGACTCCACTGGAATGGGCTTCATAAAGAGAGGACGGGGAGCTGGAGTCTGTTTAACTGAGGTCGAAGCGCCAGGTGGAACAACTGCATAATGAGAAAGAAGGTTGGGGAAATGTATGTACGATGTTGTACCCATCACATTCATAATTTTATGTAATTCCTTCACTGGTGAAAGAGTTGAGAGTTGACATAAAAAGAAGTATGTATGCGTTTGTAATTGCTCTTCAGTTAAGTTTATTTACGCTGTAATGCAGTATTAATCAACCCAGGCTCATTCTGAAAACAAAGTCCTACGTTTCTGGAGGCCGTGGAATACATCCCAGAAGGTGTGTATTTTTGTTTTCGCAAATACACGAGAGGCCACTACGTATGCTTTTTTAGATCTAAAATGTCTCTCGCGAGTGCCGTTCGCACCTGCTGTTCTCGTGTAAACCCACCTGTCGACTGACTGTTTGACTGACTGAATGACTGACCGACCAATCGACTGGCCCACCATCCTCCTTCCCTAAACCCAACCAAAATTTTATTGTTTGACCCACCCATACACTTCCCTAAACCCATCCATCAATTTTCAAAAAAGCTATCCAGAAAAAAAAAGAAAAGCCCTCGTCTCATTTTTACCACATTTTACCACATTCTCACCCTGTTATTCACTGGTTTATTTTACTTTTTGGATTCTGTTTTTGTATTACCTGCTTTCTGGAACCACGCTTCGCTGGACTCGAACCTTATCGTCATGGTAAACTCCTCTCAGAGTCTCAAGTCAGCCAACAAACACAGCGAGCTAACGGAACAAGCTGATTGCAGCAGGAAAGTTGTCCACACGGAGTCAAGCGGTCAGCTGGTAAGCTTGAAAAGGAACGGCGTCATATCGCCCCGTTGCATTCGTCTAAAAAATGAAACGCAGCCATATGTACCTCTGACCACATGATGTGCAGTCTCCAGAATCGTATGTGGGACTACATTTTCAGAATGAGCCTGTCTTGGTATTTATACACCAGAGCAATGGCCAACATTGTATGACAAAAAGTGATTAAAACAAATGTCTTTTTGTTGCTAAATTCAACTAAACTATTTTAGTCATACAAAGTTTAACTTAATTTTAGGGCTGTCCAAGAACTAATCGTGATTAATCACATCTAAAATAAAAGTTTTTTTTGACATAATATGTGTGTGTGTTATATATATTTATTATGTATATGTGATAAAGACATTCATAGAAGCCAAAACTATATATAAAAAAGTTACATCAAAGTAGTTACATCATATTCAAATATAAAATTTGTATCATACACATATATTTTTTATATATCTAAATATAAACCAACATTTTATCAAGTATATGCATGTGTGTATTTATATATTCATAATAAAATATACACAGTACACACACAAATATTATGTTAAACTTTTATTTTGGATGTGATTAATCACGAATAATTTTTTGACAGCCCTACTTAATTTTTTTTGACTGATGTAAGTAGAGATGATAAGTATATTTGATTCAATTTAAAAAATGTAGGTAACAATTATCTTTTTTTTACAGTTTAATAAGAAGCTTTGTAAATGCACCTCATGATACATTAAGCAGTCTCAGTCATCCTGAAGATAAATGTACAGCGGGGAAAATTTGATTTTCACTGAATGTTGGTAACAACCAAATAAATTCATACTGTATAAGCAAAGAAAACTAAATTAATTAGTTTACAAATTAAGTTATGTGTATATAAAATGTTCTGAACACGAGAAGAAAGGGGAGTGTAGAAAGGGAGGGAAAGCCCTGACAGGAGCTGACATCTCTTAGTAGTTATTCAGCAACTCTCTGCCCTTCATCATTGTAAATTAATATTAGCTGCTTCAATCTAACATCTACACTACCAGAATGTTGAAGATGAAACCAGGGTTGACATTTCAGCAAGACAATGATCTAAAACACAGCCAAGGAAACTCTTAAATGCTTTCAGAGAAAGAAAATCAAGCTGTAGAATGGCCCAGCCAATCACCTGACTTGAATTCCAAAGAAAATACAAATTTAAGATAAGATTTGATAGATGAAACCCACAGAACATCAAGATTTTTACATTCTTCACTGTGGAAGACTGTGGAAAAAAACTCACAGCTGAGCAGTGCATGTGACTTCATTCTCCATATGAGAAGCGTCTTTAAGCTGCCATCACCATAAAAACCCTTTATATAAAGTATTAAATGCATTTCAGTAGTTTAATACTTTCTCCTTCTATCATTCCACTGTTATTACACATAACAAAATGTTCTATTTTTTGTTTTATTTTTATTGTTTTATTTTTATGTTTGTATTGTTTGGGTTTTTACCAAAATCTGGTTTAATTCCATGTCAATGACTCCTTAGAAATATTATTCATAAATTCATTTATGGTGCCACGGTGGCCTAGTGGATAGTCATTCCATGTCAATGACTCCTAGAAATATTATTCATAAATTCATTTATGGTGCCACGGTGGCCTAGTGGATAGCATGATCGCCTCACAGCAAGAAGGTCGCTGGTTCGAGCCTCGGCTGGGTCAGTTGGCATTTCTGTGTGGAGTTTGCATGTTCTCCCCGTGGTTGCGTGGGTTTCCTCCGGGTGCTCTGGTTTCCCCCACAGTCCAAAGACATGCGGTACAGGTGAATTGGGTGAGCTAAATTGTCCATAGTGTGTTTGTGAGTGAGTGAGTGTGTATGGATGTTTCCCAGAGATGGGTTGCAGCTGGAAGGGCATCTGCTGCGTAAAACGAATGCTGGATAAGTTGGTGGTTCATTCCACTGTGGCGACCCTGGATTAATAAAGGGACTAAGCCGAAAAGAAATGAATGAATTCATTCATTTCTTTTCGGCTTAGTCCCTTTATTAATATGGGGTCGCCACAGCGAACGAACCACCAATTTATCCAGCATATGTTTCACGCAGCAGATGCCCTTCCAGTTACAACCCATCAGAAAACATCCATACACACTCTTTTACGTCATCGGACGTCATCGGAAGGCGCCGAAAATGGCAGCCTCGGTGCGAAGCTCCCCAGCTGTTGCAATGTTTTTGTTTGTATTTCCTGTTTTGTGTTCATCCAACATGATCAGTTATACCAGGGATGAGCTGCTGAACATTCTGCAGTGCACACCAATTGATCACCAGCCGGTTCTTGACTTCTCCGGCGTTTTGCAGAGCGTTGTCCTCGGCGGCGCGGCGTCTCTATTGAGACGCTACAAGACGCGCAGGCGGGGAAAGCGAGCCGGCGCGCTCATCAAAAACAGACTGCGCGGTTTCAGAATGCCGCTTCCTAGCATTCATCTCGCGAATCTACGCTCTCTTCCTAACAAAATGGAGGAATTACTTCTGCTCACACGCATAAATAAGGACTTTAACAACTCTGCTGCGCTGTGCTTCACAGAAACCTGGCTTAACGAAGCCATTCCGGACAGCGCACTACAACTACCGGACTTCCAGCTGTACAGAGCAGATCGCGACACGGAGGCAACGGGGAAAACGCGCGGTGGAGGGACATGCTTTTACATCAACAGGAGGTGGTGTACGGATGTAACTGTGTTAAAGAAGATGTGCTGTCCTGACGTGGAAGTGCTTTTCATTAACTGCAAGCCGTTCTACTCGCCGCGGGAGTTTTCCTCGTTTATCCTGACCAGTGTTTACATCCCACCGCACGCGACCGTGAGTACTGCTCTTTCACTGCTGGCTGATCTAATCACAGAGACAGAACAGAAACACCCAGACTCTGTTTTTATCATTCTTGGGGACTTTAACCAGGCAAAACTCACACATGAGCTGCCCAAATTCAGACAGCACATTACATGCCCTACCAGAGACAATAACATTCTGGACCATTGCTACACAACAATAAAAGATGCATATCGCTCCGTGGCCAGAGCAGCTCTAGGACTCTCTGATCACTGCCTGGTTCATCTTATACCAACTTACAGGCAAAAAATTAAAACTACTAAGCCAGTATTAAGGACTGTTAAGAGATGGACCAACGACACAGAGCAGGTCTTACAAGCTTGTTTTGAATGCACTGACTGGAGTGTTTTTGAAGCTGCAGCCACTGACCTGGATGAGCTCACAGAGACCGTAACATCCTACATTAGTTTCTGTGAGGAGTTATGCATCCCTACCAGGACCTACTTATCATTTAACAACGATAAACCATGGTTCACACCAAAACTTAGACAGCTTCGTCAGGTCAAAGAGGATGCCTACAGGAGTGGGGACAGGATTCTCTACAACAAGACCAGGAACACTTTAACAAAGGAGATTGGTCTGGCCAAAAAGAATTATGCAAAAAAGCTGGAAAACCAGTTTTCTGCTAACGACCCTGCATCAGTGTGGACTGGTCTGCGAACCATCATGAATTTCAAATCATCTCCCCCCAGTATCGATGGCAGTAAACTTCTCGCTAACGACCTGAACACGTTCTACTGCAGATTCGACACCTTCGACCACCAGACACCCTCTACACAGCCATCAACACCTCTAGCCACCTCCAGCCAAATCCGCCCTGACCATCTTTATACACAGCCATCAACACCTACAGACATCTCCCTCTCCCCCCCTGATCTTCAGATCAGTGAGGATAATGTGCGTCAGGTCTTCAGTAAGCAGAAGAGAAGGAAAGCGCCAGGCCCAGACGGTGTCTCACCAGCCTGTCTGAGAACCTGTGCTGACCAGCTGGCCCCCATTTTCTCGCAGATCTTCAACAGATCATTGGAACAGCGCATAGTTCCATCCTGCTTCAAACGCTCCACCATCATCCCAATCCAGAAGAAACAAAAGATCACCGGACTCAACGACTACAGACCTGTCGCCTTAACATCTGTGGTCATGAAGTCATTTGAAAGACTGGTTCTAGCATATCTGAAAGACATCACCGGACCTTTGCTGGACCCCCTGCAGTTTGCCTATGGAGCAAACCGGTCTGTGGATGATGCAGTCAACATGGGACTGCATTATACCCTACAACATCTGGACAAACCAGGGAATTATGCAAGGATTCTGTTTGTGGACTTCAGTTCTGCCTTTAACACCATCGTCCCATCACTGCTCGAGCACAAACTGACCCAGCTCTCTGTTCCTAGCTCTGTCTGTCAGTGGATCACCAGCTTTCTGACAGATAGACAACAGCTAGTCAGAATGGGCAAAATCACGTCTGACAGCCGCACCATCAGTACTGGTGCCCCCCAAGGATGTGTTCTCTCCCCACTGCTCTTCTCCCTGTACACCAACGACTGCACCGCAAAAGACCCCTCCGTCAAGCTCCTGAAGTTTGCGGACGACACTACTGTTATCGGCCTCATCCGGAACGGTGACGAGTCTGCATACAGACAGGAGGTGGAGCGGCTAGCTTTATGGTGCAGTTACAACAACCTGGAGCTGAACACGCTCAAAACGGTGGAGATGATAGTGGACTTCAGGAGAAACCCCCCTGCACTCCCCCCGCTCACCATCATGGACAGCACTGTGGCTGCAGTGGAGTCATTCAGGTTCCTGGGCACCACCATCTCTCAGGACCTGAAGTGGGACACTCACATAGACTCTATTTTGAAGAAAGCCCAGCAGAGACTGTACTTCCTCCGTCAGCTGAGGAAGTTCAACCTGCCACAGGAGCTGCTCGTGCAGTTTTACTCAGCTGTCATCCAGTCCATCCTCTGCACTTCAATCACCGTCTGGTTCGCCTCAGCAGCCAAATCTGACCTCCGTAGACTACAGCGAATAGTCCGGACTGCTGAACGAATAACTGGCACTACCCTTCCTACACTTCAAGAACTGTACTCTTCCACAGTGAGTAAAAGGGCTCGCAAAATCACCCTGGACGCCTCACACCCAGCACACTTCCTGTTTGAACTGTTACCGTCTGGCCGGCGCTACAGAGCACCGAGCACAAAAACTGCCAGACACAGGAAAAGTTTCTTTCCTCAGGGCATCTACCTCATGAACAGTTAATATTTCTCTATTGTGCAAGAAATGTGCAATACTTTCTCACACGCACTTGTACACAGCACCTTATAATAATATACAATGCAATACTTTTCCTTACGCATTTGTACACAGCACCTTATAACAATATATAATGCAATACTTACTCTTTTGCACACAGCACCTTATAACCTGTATATTTATAACAAATCTGTACATACATTTCAACATCCAGATCGTTGGACTGCATCTCTGTTTAATGTCTATTGTCTTTTATAATATTTATTCTGTGTTGTCACTTGTCACTTTATGTACACTGGAAGCTTCTGTAGCCAAAGCAAATTCCTTGTGTGTGTGAAGCACACTTGGCAATAAAACTGATTCTGATTCTGATTCTGATTACACACATACACTATGGACAATTTAGCTTACCCAATTCACCTGTACTGCATGTCTTTGGACTTGTCGGGGAAACCAGAGCACCTGGAGGAAACCCACGCGAACACGGGAAGAACATGCAAACTCCACAGAGAAATGCCAACTGACCCAGCCAAGGCTCAAACCAGCGACCTTCTTGCTGTGAGGCGAGAGTGCTACCCTACTGCACCACCTATATACTCCAGAAACGTATATAGGGGTACCTTTTCAGAACGAGCCTGGGTTGAGCTTTCTGCAAATAAATATTACTTCAGTAATTTGAACTGTGTTAAAATTACTTTAGTTCATAAGTTTTTTAAGTTTAGTTTCCTTTTATTTTCTTCCTGTAAAAAACAAACAAACAAAAATAGTACATAAAGACTTCATAAAATCCAATAAATTTAAATAAATAAATAAATTCCATGCATAATACATCTGCCATGTTGCAACTACATTTTGACTTGATTTATGTGTTTTTTAATTCACATGTCCGGAAATACAATTTAAATTCCAAATCCCCAAAATTTGAATCCTTTTAGTTCCAAAGAAAAAAAACTGCATTACAGCACTGAAATCATTTTAAAATCCTGGAACGAGCTGCTACTTTTTGGAACTTCTTAGCTCCTCTGACCTTACAGGATAGAATAATAAGGTCACACATTGAATCTAGATGTTAAACCTCTTTACAAACTGATCTGCTAAACATGTCAGACTTCTTTTATCAAAATCAAAACTGTCATAAATATGCATCTAAACGCCAAAACAGGCTTTCATTAAACTAATGAGATGATATACAGTACCTGTAACAAAACATAACATACACTGTAAAAAATTATATGGTCAATTAATCATGACAGCACACAATATTAGTTCATTATAACTTATTAAACTAAGTTAATCATGTTCTAACTTAATTTTATAAGTTACGCAAGATATTTTAAGTCAGATTAACATAATGTAAGTTCCATGGACTCATAAGGTTAATTTGATTCAGCTTAAAAATTTGAAGCAACTAGATTTGTTTTACAGTGTAGTTGAACCTGCACTGTAAAAAATTTAAGACAACAAATATTTTATGTTGCTTTAACTAATTTTAATAAATTAATCAGATTTCAACCAAAAAAAATTCAGTCATACAAAGTTTAACTTAATATTTTAGTCATTTTGATTGACGTAAGTTGATTAGATTAGAAGAATTCATTTGATTCAACTGAAAGAATTAAGGTGTTTTACAGTGTAGAGCTACATTATTTTTATGACAGAACATGAAGACAAAGGCTCCACATTGTTCTGACGGTTCCAAAAAATTCTTTATGCATATGCGCACACACACACATATGCCCTCATAGAGTAACACGTCTGCCCCCAGCCTGTCCTTTTGTCCTGCTATTTTATTGTCCTGGATCCCCCTTGCGTCTGGTTACCCCCGCAGCATCTGCCGAGGCTGAGCCTTTTGTCCCCTACCGTGTCACACAAACAGAGCTCAATTAGGAAGCCGAACTCTCTACAGCAACACCACAGTTTAAGCCTGTAGCCTGTCAGAGCACCTGCCACACACATGTCCATCACTTTGAAGGCTCCGTAACCAAAGCCCTCTTCAATTACGCTGCACTAAAAATAGCATCTGTGGATCTTCACTGGGCCTGTAACGCTAGAAAGCTCGTGGCATTAATTGTTAAACACTGTATTTGTGAATGTGCACACCCCCAGAAAGCTGATGGCCACTCAGGACACGGTTTTGATATTCAGTAATGCTGAATGAATAAATGAATGAGATGGTAGTCATTGATGAAATTGTGCACGAGTGTGAAGTGCCTAAAACAGAATGTGATATATGCAGTGTTAGGTGTAATTAGTTACAAAGTTGCTAGTCACTAGTATTACATTACATTTCTGCTGCAAAAGAAATGCAAGGGACTGCCTTTCCATTTTTAGGTTATTTAATTGGTTACGTTATATATAT
>CAIGQQ010001875.1:0-10464 GCA_903798035.1 Danio albolineatus | reverse complement strand
TATATATATATATATATATATATGTTTTACTGTTGAAGTAAATTTGACAGTTCTGGAATGTAGCTGTACGAACAACATAGATCAGAAAGATGCCTAGGTTTGTGCAATTTATGTACAGGATCCATCACTCTGGACTAAAGATTATTTTCCACTATCATGTAACAGTCAGGTGTGGTTCCAAATGTATTTTTACAATCCTGGTACAGTGAGGCATGATTACAAACCATTCTTGGCCTGGAATTTTAGACAACTCTACTGAGCTGCGGTGGTAGACTGTGCGTTTGTACGATGTCACCACTCTGTTGCCTTCCTGCCAGTTTCTCTATAGCTGGCAAAGTGGAGGCACAGTTTAGCTTTTTCTGTTATTCAACAAAGTAAAAAGCAAATAGTCCTTGCATTACACTTGCAATAGCAAGGCAATAGCTGACACATTTGTATTAAATTCCAAAGAGCTCCATAATCAGCACCACAGAAATGGAACCATATCCGTGCTTACTGGCCCAAATTGTCAAGGAATGGAATTAAGTAAAGAGAACCATTGGATGATGTTTGCCCTTACAGGAAATTTGCTTTTTAATATTTCCAAGATATTT
The DNA here is from genome assembly GCA_903798035.1 of Danio albolineatus. Taxonomy (NCBI): domain Eukaryota; kingdom Metazoa; phylum Chordata; class Actinopteri; order Cypriniformes; family Danionidae; genus Danio; species Danio albolineatus. The sequence continues at coordinate 9,871 of CAIGQQ010001875.1, read as the reverse complement.
TATGTTGTTTGGACAGTATGCAATACACTTCTAATTTAAAATTGCAGATCCTATAGACTATTGCACACACAGACTGTCAGTAAGAATCACTGTCTTGATATCTCTGAAGTTGTGAAGCCACATTTTTAATTGTTTGCTCTTGGATGAAACAGTATGATAATTTTTTTTTTCTTCTGGAGAAAGTCTTTTTTGGCTAGATTAAAAGCAGTTTTACATTTTTTAAGGTTAAAATTATTAGCCCCTATAAGCAATTTTTTTCAATAGTCTACAAAACAAACCATTGTTATACAATAATGTGCCTATTTACCCTAACCTGCCTAGTAAACCTAATTAACATAGTTAAGCCTTTAAATGTCACTTTAAACTGTATAGAAGTGTCTTGAAAAATATCTAGTCAAATATTATTTACTGTCATCAGGGCAATGATAAAATAAATCAGTTATTGTAAATAAGTTATTAAACTATTAGAAATGTGTTGAAAAAAATCTTCTCTCCGTTAAACTGAAATTAGAGAAAAAATAAACAGGGGGCTAATAATTCAAAATGTATAAAGTTTATGTTAGTATTATCCTCCGGAGTTATTAGCCCCTCTGTTTATTTTTTTCCCAATTTCTGTTTAACTTACTTTTGAAGTTTGTTTGTTTGTTTGTTTTGTTTTGTTTAGTTTTTTTTACTTTTTAATGAGCTATTTGTGAGATTTTTTTTCTGGAATCATTTGTGTCAACTGGATTAAGTAATCCATTGTTTAGGAACTAAACTGACTTGGTGAACTGGTTTAAACATCAAAAATGTAGGTTCATGAGTTTAGAGTACCTGAAGTAAAAGCAGCGGGATGGTAATATTCAGGTGACTACACTAAACAATGGTTAAAGTAACTTAAATATGAAAATTAAAATGCATGACTTTATAAAGTATACTTTGTAGAAATGATCAATGTATTTACTATTTTAATGTATTTTCACAATAGTGTCTGTTTAATAAAAAAAAATATATAAATAAATGTGGCACTGTTTAGTTTATTCCATTATTGATTTTCTTTTAGGACAATGGGCAATAAACAATTCAGTAAAGTTGCTTTAGCAATGTAAATTGACCAATACACATTTTTCAGTAAGGTGAAACAAAACAAACAAACAAAAAAAGCATGCAACAGCAATTTAAAATATTCAATTGGGCCAATAACATGATTTACCAGACTTTATGTTTTTTCAATTGGCTCAACACATTATTTCTCATTGAGCCAATGTTAACAGACTGTTGCTGCAATAAAAAAATGGCCTATGACCAACTGAAAAACTGTTCTTCTTTAGAACAAGATCACAAAAGTTCAGTGAATGAACTGAATGTTCAATATCTTTCACACCTGGTTTGATGAAGGCTTGAACACGTCGAGATAACAAACTCACACTTGACGACTGTGAATTCAGTTTATTCATTCATTCATTCATTTAATCAGCTTGAAAATAAAAAGTGAACATTTTCAGAGTTTTACTTGTTGCCATGACAACAATATTTTAAAGTATATAAATTTCACATCTGGAGTGTTTTGACATTACTATGCCCAAATTTAGAGCACATCAGACAAAAGAAACGTGACTTTAAAGCATTTTAAAATTGACACACTTCTTGCTGATAAATGTTAGCGCTATAACTCACAATAGTCTTGTCAATGTGATCAGAATCCCTCACCAAACAAATCACTAAAATTGAATCAAAATCAGTGACTGTATGCAGAGGTTGTTACTAGGGTTGGGTATCATTATAATATCATTAGCAATATCATTGCTAGAATAGAATCATTGCTAATAGAATATCATTAGCAATTCCGATTCCAATTTCAATTCCGCTTATCGCTTTCGATTCTTTTTTGATTTCTAGTTTTGATTGCATTGTAAAAAAAATAATAAACTAAATTTTCGGTCCTTTTCACAAGAAAATTAAGATTTGTTGTCATCGATCCTATCACAAATGGACAGGTAACACTTTACAATAAGGTTGTATTAGTTAATGCTAGTTAATACATTTACCAACATGATCAAACAAGGAATGATACATTTATTACAGTATTTGTTAATGTTTGTTAACTTTTTTTAATAGAAATAAAGTCTGAAAGAGTATATAATCGGGCCAATGAAATGCCAATGAGTTGGCGGCATCAGCGAGCACAGCTGAGACCCATTACAATCAAATCAGTTTAAAAGGGGAATCAGATGGCTCGACTGATTACCTTTTTTCTTTCGCTGATGAGCCTAAACAGCTGTCAGCAAAAAGGGGCAACACCTGTGGCGAAGGAACATCGCATTTCTGTCCCCCCCCTCGGGGGAACGAGGGTTATTTTAGTAACAGTTCCGTTCCCCGGCGGGAGGGGAACTTCAATGCTATGTGGAAACTTCCACTATGGGGAAATCTATGGAAAACGCCACATTGATTGAACCTTACCACATCACTGGTGAGAGGTTAGCCACCAGGGACGCAGTCTTACAACGTGCCCCCTGGCCCTTAATTACCTTTACTTACCTGTGAAGATCAAAGGTTTATTTATATTTTTAGGGAGACGTAAAAAATTAACTTAGATAATTTCTAGGAATTTTAGAATACGACAGTACATTGGGAAAGCGTACAGTCCCGATAGGGAGGACGCTGCGGAGACCAACTGCTGCCCATAATTGGGGAGCCCTGTTGGCAAAGATATATGGTTTAACCCTAGAAGGGGGAGAACGCATAAGATAGCAGGGAGGGAAGACACGAGCCCGCCGGAAGGAGGGAAATATACCGTGGCTGAGTGAGCATATGGGATCACCAGAGGGGATCACACATTGCAGGCACCTATACCCATAATGCGGGCTGATCAGCGGGCATGTCCAACAATGTAAAGAGCAGAGCATCTCACTCCTCTGATGAGTCAGGTGCTGGGGGCCTCGGAGGAGCTCTGCAGGGTTCGCCAAGAGGGGAACTCATCTAGACAGAGTATGAAAAGCGCACATATCTCTGTGTTAGAGAAAGAGCCACAGCAAGCAAGTTACAACACCATCCAAATTTCCTCATTCACCTCGTTACCCAGGAAATCGGCTCCACTCGAAGATTGTAAAATCTCGCAAATGTACTGGGTGTCGCCAAGCCTGCAGCTCTACAGATATCTGTTAGAGTGGTGCCGCATGCTAACGCCCAAGAGGAAGCAATTCTCCTAGTAGAGTGCGCTCTAATTCCCAGGGGACACGGCTCACCCTGGCTTTGATAAGCGAGGGAGATAGCATTCACTATCCAGTGAGCCAACCTCTGTTTGGATACAGCACTTCCCTTCTGCTGATCACTATAACAGATAAAGAGCTGCTCAGAGGATCTTAAGATCTGAGTGTGGTCCACATATATACGCAAAGCGCAAACAGGGCTGGGTCTGCCTCTGAAGGCAGCGCTTGCAGGCTCACTACCTGGTCTTTAAATGGTGTGGTAGGAACCTTGGGCACATAGCCAGGGTCTCAGGACAACGTGAGAGTAGGCCGGCCCGAATTCAAGGCACGAGTCACTGACCAAAAATGCCTCCAGGTCCCCGACCCTCTTGAACGATGCCACCGCGACCAGCAGAGCTGTCTTCCAGGACAGAAATCTCAAGGATACTGAGTCCAGTGGTTTGAACAGATCCCCATGTAGGCTCGTAAGCACTACAGAGAGATCCCAAGAGGGCATGAGAGGGGGGAGGGGTGGATGTAATCGCCTCGCGCCTCTGAGGAACCGGATGATGAGGTTATGCTTACCCACGGTGCCGTTATCATAACAGCATCATGGTGAGCAGAAATGGCGATGACGTAAACCTTCAGTGTGGAATGTGACAGCCTCCGCTCCAACCTATCCTGAAGCAAAGCAAGCACAACAGATCTGGCAAGTTCAGGGGTCTTCTCTACGAGAAGCGCACCAATCAGTGAATAGACTCCACTTCAGCGCATAGGCATGCCTCGTAGAGGGTGCTCTAATCTGAGTGATGGTGTTAACCACCGCAGCTGGTAGGTCACCTAAGTCTTTCTCCATCAGTCTATGGACGTGGAGGTTCCAGAGATCTGGGAGAGGGTGCCAGTTGGTGCCTTGTCACTGAGAAAGAAGGTCCTTCCTCAAGGGGATCTGCCAGGGGGGGCCGTCGCGAGGAGAGAGAGCTCTGATGTCCAGGTCCAGCCAGAGAGTCGCAACTAACAAGACCTGCTCCTTGTCCTCCCTGACCTTGCACAGTAGCTGCACGAGTAAGCTCACTGGGGGACACGCATATTTGCGCATGCCCCGAGGCCAGCTGAGGGCCAGTGCATCTGTGCCAAGGGAGCCCCCGGTCAGGGAAAAAGGCTGCACTGTTCAGCTCGCCAGGGATGTGAATGGCACTTAGCGACTTGAGCCGCCGGTGACTCCAGAGGAGCAGACAGCAAGCGAGCTGAGACATGCGGCAGGAGCTTATACCCTCCATACGGTTGATATACGCCACCGTCTGTCCTGACCAGCACGTGTTTCCCCTCTAGCACCGGTAAAAAATGGCGCAGAGCAAGATACACTGCCAACAGCTCAAGGCAATTGATATGACAATGCAACCGGGCTCCTTTCCCCGGAACGCAAGATCCCTCCATGGATTAGGGGACGGCGACACAGCGGAGTGATGGTCACTCTGTGTGTGCCCGCGTGCCATGCACGTCTGGGGACCCGATTGTGAAGCCAATGCTGGAGCGGTCTCATATGGAGCAATCCGAGCGGCGTGACCGCGGCTGCCATATGCCCCAGGAGCTTCTGAATTGTTTTCAGAGAGACCACAGTTCTCCTGTCAAGCTCTCGCAGACAGTTCAGCATTAGCTCGGCGCACCTCTCCCGTCTCGTCTCTCCTGTCATGTTGATCGAGTCCAGCTCCAACCCGAGAAAAGAGATGCTCTGCACGGGGGCGAGCTTGCTCTTCTCTTGGTTGACCTGAAGCCTCAGTAGGTCGAGGTGCCGAAGCACCCTGTCTCTGTGCGCAATCAATTGATCCCGCGAGGGGACTAAAATCAGCCAATCGTCGAGATAATTGAGTACGTCTATGCCCCGGAACCGAAGTGACACCAGAGCAACCTCCGCAAGCTTGGTTGAAAACCCGCGGAGACTGAGAGAGTCCGAAAGGGAGGACTTTGTACTGCCATGCTTGACCCTCAAACGCAAATCGCAGAAACTGGCGATGGCGTGGCAGGATGGAGACATGGAAGTACACGTCCTTCAGGTCGATTGCTGCAAACCAATCTTGAGGGCGGACGCACTGGAGGATGCGCTTCTACGTGATCATCCTGAACAGCAGCTTGTGCAGACAGCCGTTCAGGACGCACAGGTCTAGGATTGGCCGTGACCCACTGCTCTTTTTGGGCACAATGGAGTGCGGGCTGTAAAACCCGCGCCTCATCTCATCTGGAGGAACCGGTTTGATTGCACCCTTCGGCAGGAGGGCAGCAATCTCCTCGCGCAAGACAGGGGTGCACACAGGACTGACCCTGATGAAATATACGCCCGTGAACTTAAGGGGCCGTTTGGCGAACTAAATCGTATAGCAGAGTCTGATCATGCGAATGAGACATTGCGACAGGCTGGCCAGCGCTAACCAGGCCGGCAGAGCCCGCGCAAATGGCACCAAAGGCACAATCGTTGATGCACGTTGGTGGGGCAGCAAGGAGTGGGAGGGCTCACCCGGGGAGCATGGTCAGCAGCCGGGCGTTGAAAAACATCGTTTGATGTTGTGCCCGGCCCTCCACCAGGTAAAGAGCAAGTTCCCTCCTCTCCAGATGGTCCGTCTCAGGATTGCTTCGCGGTCCGTTTACCAGACTTACCGGCGCCCTGGGGCAGGGCCGCTGGACGCCTGTGGGAGGCTCGACGATGTCGCTTCACCGGTGGATGGTCTTGAAGCCACAGTCGTGCGCCCTTGGCGAGGAGCAACCGATGTGGATGGCTCAGCGGGGGGAGCGGTCTTACGTGCCCGCTGGTAGAGCACCTCTCTCATCGCAATTGACTGCTCCTTCGCCATGAACTCCTGGGTGAATTCACCGACGGTGTTGCCGAACCGGCCAGCCTGGGATATGGGTGCGTTAAGAAAGCGAGCTTTGTCAACGTCAAGCATATTAGACAGGTTTACCCAGAGGTGGCGTTCCTGGACCACTAGTGTGGACATCGTCCTTCCCAAGGCACACGCCGCCGACTTGGTGGTTTTCAGAGCATAGTCGGTCGCGGTGCGTAGCTCATGCATTAAGCCTGGGTTGGAACCACCCTTGTGCAGCTGTGACAATGCCTGCACTTGGTAGGGCTGGTATGTGGCCATAGCATGCAGGGCAGAGGCAGCCTGGCCCGCAGCAGTGTAGGCTCTGGCCACAAGGGACGCAGATAACCTGCACGCTTTGGACGGGAGACGAGGATGACCACACCAGGAAGAGGTGCCACGGGGACATAAATTGACCGCAATGCCTCTCTTAGCCTCCACGTAACACCTATCTAGACGTTCCGGCCACGGGGCAATGACGACATGCACTGCCCGCTAGCACCACATTAACATGCTGGACCCCCAGACATGCAACACAATGCTCGTGTCCATCATCCAGGGACAGGGAACCACCACATCTAGAAACGCACGGTCGGAGCGACATCTTGAAAAAGACACGCTACACGACCGTGTTGCTCTTTTAGGCAAAACGCCCTTATACAAACCGTTCTTATGAAGGACTGGACCCAGAGATCACCCAGGTGAGGGAGGATGGACCCAGCCTGCTTGCAGCACTGGCAGCTCTCTCGTTCTCGCTCTCTTTCTCTTCTCAATGAAGGAAGACTCTCAGAGGAACCCGACTATCTCAGCAGCGTTTAGGCTCTGAAAGCAAAAAGGTAATCAGTCGAGCCATCTGATTCCCCTTTTAAACTAATTTTATTGTAATGGGTCTCAACTGTGCTTGCTGATGCTGCCAACTCATTGGCATTTCATTGGCCCGATTATATACTCTTTCAGATGATTGGCTTCTGACAAAATCCCCATAGTGGAAGTTTCCACATAGCATTGAAGTTCCCCTCCCGCTGGGGAAGAACAAGCACATGGAGCTGCTTTCTATCCATTCTGATGGGTGACTGATATGAGCAGAATTCTTAAAAGGGTGGTCCACTGTAATATCACATTTTAAACTTTTTTGATGTGTAATGCAGCTGTGTGAACCTAAACAACATCTCTGAATGTAAGACACTCACAAGGGAGACATTGGCTTTTACAGAGTTAGTTTAGCAAAGACTACAGCGAATGAAGTTTGGTGACTACAAAAAATACATCCTGGTTAATGATGTCATAAACCCTTTAGGTAATAAGCATACACCACTCACAGTGAAGAAGTGTCGCCTGATCTGCAGTAATGTCACAGCAGGATGCTTCCTGGTGACATGGAGCCGATCCCTGAATCTCTATGTTAGCTTGCCGCCTCTTGAGCACAGGCTTATGGAGGAACTAGGAAATAAGACAGACATTTTTCATGTTAGCTGAGTAGCTGTATATAATCTAAGTAAGATATATGAACAAATAACATGCTTTTATACATATGAAGCATGAGCACACATTGCTTTGCACCCCATTAAGACAATCAGGCTTTAAAATTACACTCTGGACCACCCCTTAAAACATAATAGAGATATATCTGAGCAATGAGATAAGAAATAAATTTCCATCTGTTTAGAAATATTGCTTTGTGAAAGTGAGCTGAATCAATATGAATGTGCAATGTTTTACCAATTGTATTTGTTTTGGAAATTGGAACAATCTATGGGTGTAAAAATGTCCTAAATAAGGACTTGGCAGACCCCACCACCTAAAGCAGAAACCACCCCTGCAGTGAATATGATCGATGAAATGCTATCACTAATGAAAATTCCTGAAATGATGTAATTGGATTGTTTTATGATATCTGCAAGTAAGGAGAAAAAGCCAGTAAGTGGCAGACATGCCACAATAAAACAATATTGGATTTGATTATTAATGTGCATTAATCTCTCTTTCTGTCTCTTTTAGATGACTCTCTATATGAGTCTCCAGAGCCGTTTCTGACAGATGACTCCAGTGGTGGTTGGGTATTAACGCCCAGTCTGTGGCTCATGCTTCCATTACTTTTACATCTGTGTTCCTCATAGCATTATAATCCTCTCAGCCTGACTGTGCCCAACCAGCCTGCCCAATACATCATACACCACCACTATAATATGTCCTGCACCATCATGTGTCATGGAGTCCAGCCAACAGACAGCTAACTTCTCACCAGATCTTTGCATATTTATATGGATTTTTACGCAGATTGCAACCCCACAGGAGAGATCCGCTAACTATCCCTTATTTCATAGCCATTATATCCCAACTAAATGTCCAATTAAGGGCATTTTTAAATAGCATTCTTTCTTGAATGACACAAGGTACATGAAGTGGGCAGCATTTTTGAGCGTGTTTTATTGTCCTGTCTTTATTTCACCGTCGTTCATGTGTTAGGCTACAGTTGTAAATGACTACCATGTTAATCATACTGTTTGTTTGCCTTAAGCAACGTACAGAGACTTTACCGTCAACTGAGTTCAGTTTTCACTATCGTGAGATGGTACAAAGAAGTGTATGAGTGTCTCTTCTGACGTTTCTGTGTTTATTGTACTTTTGTGCATAGCCATGTTCACATATGAACAGATGTTGAAAGCAGTTACAGTTCCTTACAAAATGATTGTAAGCGCGTTCCATTACGCAATTAAAAAAGGATACAGTTCTATCTGTGAATCTGCCAAAGACACTACTTGTTTTTTTTTAAGGGGAGTGGGGAAAATCATGGATTTGGTGAAGGACTGCATTCAGTTATAGAACATTTAAAGCTCTTGGATTAATTTCATTTATGAAAAAGTTATTATAATTATAATTTCATCGTATTAAAAATAATACAAAAGAAAACAAAGAATGAAAGATGATAAAGCTGTGTTAATTAAATGAATTAAACAATTAAACGCAGTAAAAATCAGGGGTTTTTTTTCACTGGTGCTGAATCTGAAACAAGTTTGTATGTTTCAAACTGCAACAAAAATATGTTTTTTTAGTATTTGTGACTGTGTAACAGAATTGAAGTACAAAACAATTAAAGAGGGATTTATTGACACACACACACACACTCACACACAGGATTCACGAACTGCATTTTGTATGATCTCTCTTATTTTGTAGAAATAAATTTTGACAAATCTGTCAGCCTCTCTTTGCCCACTAACATCACTCTTCTGATGGCTACTTTTTCAGGAGTCTGATAGATGCCTGTATGGTAGTTTATTGACAAATATAATTCATTTTGGGTATAACTAGAGGCAACAATCAGTCGCAGTTATCTGTAATTTGCTTCAGAGCAAATAAAGTTTACTGCATTGCTAAGGTTTACAACCTTACAACAAATATTATGCAGAATAAGAACTCATTTAATTTACTTAGCATTTTATATGGTTTATTAAATGTTATTGTTCTATAAATGCATTTGATATAAACTGCATTATAATAAATAAAATGTTTGGTATTACAACTGCAACTTGCTTAATGATTAGCAGTTAACTTTATATTGTTTCACCAACAGATGGCTACAAAGACTGTATAACAAGCAGTCTTTGAAGGATTCCTTCTGTAACTTGCAGGGCCCTACGCACCTTGTGTAGTCTGCGTATAGGGTGGATCAGTATTGCTTTAAGTTAATCTTTTAATTTTGTATTTATGTTATTGCTTGCTTTGGCTTTCATGGGTTTAATGTTAGTGAATACTCTGATGTGGCAGAGAAATATATATGTATATATATATATATATATATATTTCTCTGCATATATATATATATATATATATATATATATATATATATAT
>CAIGQQ010001859.1:0-14876 GCA_903798035.1 Danio albolineatus | reverse complement strand
TATTATTATTATTATTATTATTATTATTATTATTATTATTATTATTAGTAGTAGTAGTAGTAGTAGTAGTAGTAGTAGTAGTAGTATTAGTAGTATTATTGTCATCACTTATAATTATTATTATTGTTCTTGTTATTGTTGTTATTACTTTATTATTATTATTGTTATTATCATCATTTATTATTGTTGTTGTTGTTGCTATTACTTTATTATTATTGTTGTTGTTGTTGTTGTTGTTGTTGTTATTATTTTATCTATTTTATCTTTTTTTAATTTTTTTATTTTAAGGACAGTATTATTTAATTTATTTTTGTACAGTTTTGCGTGTGTATATATCTATATTATGTCAAAATTATATTACTAAAAGAGTTATTATTGTTTGTTATTATTATTATTATTATTTGTTATAAGTATTTATTTTTTAATTTATTTTAAAACTAATTATTAAAATGTGTATTTTAATTGAGACACTGGGCCAAAATTACAGAAATATTTGTGGGCAGAGCTGAATACCCATTTATACACATATATACGGTGGAGTTATCTGTACAGCATCATGGGTAATGTAGTATTTAAACACTTCCACTGTTGACATGATTATTGTGAGAACAAAATAGAGGTCATTTGAACAAGTAACTAATATCTGTCTGCATTTAAAGCTTTAGAATCATAAAGTCAGTTTTGATATGGAGATAATAAATGTTCCACTCTATTGAAGTTAGAAAATATCCTACAAACTTGAAAATCTGACTTGATGCAAATTGTTTTAGGGAAGCTTGTGATCGCTGATTCCGGTCGGCCCATTTTACTCCGGGCCAAGCACATCCTGATCGGGAACAAGGGCGAACTCCACATCGGCAGTCCAGAATGCCCTTACAAAGGCAACCTCACCATCTCTCTCTTTGGCAGGTATGAATACAGGCTTTGAAAAATCGTCAGACATACTGAAACGCTCCTGCTGCCTCTATAAGGGAAACTGCAGAGTTCACAAAGTTCTAGAAAGTTTTTGAGGAGCGTTTGAAGGAGAGGAATGTGCTTGATCCAGCTTTAAACCTATAATTTAAACCCTATAAAGCATGCAGTGTCATATTTTATGAGCAGATTTGTGAGGATTCTACATTATTTGCATTCTTGTGATAATGTATGAGCTGTAATTCAAATAAAATGTAAACAAAAAACATGTTGATTGAAGCAATGATTGAAATACCTAAAAAATGCTATGTATGTATGAATGTATATATGGAGAATATGTAATGTATATGTGCAGATGCTATGATTAAGTGTAAGTATATTGTGGGTGTACATTTGCAAATATGTATTTATATTTTACATATGTTTATTTATTATTTGCTGGCATGAGTTTGGGGTTTGTTCTTTAATATAACAAAATGTGAAAAGTATTAAATAAAGTATTAAATAAAGAAATTGGGGTAAAAAAATTAAATATGTTTATAATAAATAAATAAATAAAATAAATAAATGAAACAAATAAATAAATAAATAAAGCTTAAATGCTTGTCAAATTTAAATAGTTAAAAGAGTTGTTTTGTAAAAATAAATAAATAAATAAATAAATAAATAAATAAATAAATAAATAAATAAATAAATAAATAAATAAATAAATACATAAATACATAAATACATAAATACATAAATAAATAAATAGGAGGAACCTTAGAGATTCACAGAGATTCCTGTCCTGTCCTGTCCTGTCCTTTCCTGTCCTGTCCTATCCTGTACTGTCCTGCCCTGCCCTGCCCTGCCCTGCCCTGCTCTGTTCTGTTCTGTTCTGTTCTTGCCTTGCCTTGCCTTGCCTTGCCTTGCCTTGCCTTGCCTTGCTTTGCTTTGCTTTGCTTTGCTTTGCCTTGCCTTGCCTCGTCCTGACCTGTCCCTGTTCTGTTTTTTGATGTTTTTGTTGCTGTTGTTGTTGTTGTTCTAGTTTTGTCTTGTCTTGTCCTGTTCTTGTCTTGCCTAGCCATAATTATTCATTATGAATAATATAATATAACTGGATTATGTCAGTCTAGAATTTAAAAAAAAAAAAAATTTTCAAATCAAATTATGAATGATGATAACCAAATCTAATCAGTTGTTGTCATCCTATTGTAAAAGGTCTGACGATAGTGAGGTCGAGCACAGCTATTTTGGCCGAAAGTATGTTGGCGTCGGAACTGGAGGAACCTTAGAGATTCACGGAGACAAGAAGCTGTCGTGGACGTTCCTGAACAAAACCCTGCATCCAGGGCAGGGAAACGAGAACAGCTACCATTACGAGAGGAGCTGGGGAAACAGAGGCATCATCGTTCACATCATCAACCCCAAAACCGGAGACGTGCTTCACACCGACAGGTCAGTGAGACACCATTACAAAACATTTGGCTTTATTTCAAATCATTGTTTATATGGACATCAGTAATCTAATCTGTATGTTTGAAACCACTTGAGGTAGAGTAAATAATGAGCATATGATTTTTTGCGAACTATTCCTTAAAGGTGACCTGTCCATTTATCTACTTATCTAGTTATATGTATTAGATACTTGTACTTACTCTATGGTTAGGGTTAGAATGTGAGTTAAGTTTAGTGTTAGTGACATGTAATTGTACATAAATAATTGTAATTACTATATAGTACATTTATAACACTTAGTAAGCTCAATAGTATTTTTAGCATAGCATATTTCTTAAGCATATGCTGTTATTTGACAATTATAACCATGTTTAGCTGTAAAAAAAATGAATTATTCTGTAAATATTCTGACAAAATCACACAATTACTCTATTAAATAAATAGAGTAAACATTAATAGTAATAAATAGTAATAAATAATTTTTTGAAAAAAAAAATACTATATATTCTCTGAATTAATTTTTACATACCAATTAAATATATATACACTCACCGGCCACTTTATTAAGTACACCTAACTAGTACCAGGTTGGACCCCTTTTTGCTTTCAGAACTGCCTTCGTGGCATAGATTCAACAAGCTAATTCCTTAGAGATTTTGATCAATTTTGACATTATAGCATCATGCAGTTGCTGCAGATTTGATTCATGATATGAATCTCCCATTCCACCAGGATCTCTACCAGATTGAGATCTGGTGACTGTGGAGTCCATTTGAGTACAGTGAACTCATTGTCATGTTCAAGAAACCAGTCTGAGATGATCCATGCTTTATGACATAGCGTGTTATCCTAGCAAATTGGCACCCGGTGTGGTCTTCTGCTGCTGTAGCCCATCTGCCTCAAGGTTGGACGTGTTGTGCGTTCAGAGATGCTCTTCTGCTTACCTCGGCTGTAACGAGTGGTTATTTGAGTTACTGTTGCCTTCTATCAGCTCAAACCAGTCTGGCCATTCTCCTCTGACCTCTGGCATCAACAAGGCATTTGCTCCCACAGAACTGCCGCTCACTGGATATTTTTTTTCTTTTTCAGACCATTCTCTGTAAACCCTAGAGATGGTTGTGCGTGAAAATCCCAGTAGATCAACAGTTTCTGAAATACTCAGACCAGCCCGTCTGGCACCAACAACCATGCCCATTCAAAGTCACTTAAATCACCTTTCGTTCCCATTCTGATGCTCAGTTTGAACTGCAGCAGATCCTCTTGACCCTGCTTACATGCCCAAATGCATTGAGTTACTGCCATGTGATTGGCTGATTAGAAATTTGTGTTAATAAGCTGTTGGACAAGTGTACCTAATAAAATAGCCGGAGAGTTTATCCATCCTAAATACTCAATTAAAATTCATATTTTTAAAAGTTATAAACCAATATAACTATAAATATAAAACGTTCTTAAAACAATAAAAATGATAATAAAAATATTTTTTAATTTATTTACAGTATTTAAAACAAGTCTATTACACATAACTATAATTAAATGACTTCAAATGTATAAGTAATCTCATATTTGGCTTTTTTATCAGTGGATATGTGATGTAATTAAAGTAACTAGTAACTAATTACACCCAGCACTTGTTTCAAATGAATTGGTTTTGATGGATTAGAGGTTGGTACTTCAGTACATCATGCAAAACCAACTAACTGATGTTTTCAGTGTGCGGCTGTAATTAAAACAGTAATTACAAATCGACTGTCAAAACAAACAGCGCTTCCAAGTTGGCATCATTGCAGGCGATTGATTTGCGACTGTTTTTTCCCATCACTGAAAAAGAGTTTCTGTTATTGAATCGCAGACTTCAAAACAATCATTCATACTCAGTGTGCTTACTGGCTTCTGTGACATTTCTTGACTGGGCTGTGATTAATATCTGTGACCCACTTTTATGTGTGTGTGTCTGTGTGTGTAGATTTGACACATATAGGAGCAAGGACGAGAGCAGACGGCTGGCCCAGTACGTAGAGGAGGTTGAAACCGGGCAGATCTTGGCCATGGTGGTTAATGACGAAGGATCCAACAACCTGGAGGATCTGGCTAAAAAGGCTCTCACTAAACTGGGGAGCCGGCACTTCCATCGACTCGGTTTCCGGTAATCTGTCCCATTTCCAATGCTTCCTTATCTATGAATGATTTAGAGTTTGCTTAAGCATTTAGACGTCGATTCCTTTAGGTGAAAATTCAATGATATTTTGCACCAGATTTACTAAACGGCACATTTTACATTTACATGTTGTCAGGGTTTTGGTGGGGGGAAATGATGAGGACTCGATTGCAGAACAAAATGGGGATTTATTAATAACAAAATAAAACAAACAACCCCGAGGGGGAAAACATTAATAAAAAAAATAAACAAACAAACGAACTGGACTGGGCTGGTTGGCAAGGATCCAGACTGAAGAGCACGACAGGACAGGGGTTATCAATGACGACGAACTAGCACAGGACAGCAGACATGAGGAGAACTAAGCCTCTGTGGCATAGATTCAACATGGTACTGGAAATATTCCTCTGAGATTTTGGTCCATATTGACATGATAGCATCACGCAGTTGCTGCAGATTTGTCGGCTGCACATCCATGATGAGAATCTCCTGTTCCACCACATCCCAAAGGTGCTCTATTGGATTGAGTTCTGGTGACTGTCGAGGCCATTTAAGCACAGTGAACTCATTGTCATGTTCAAGAAACCAGTCTGAGATGATTCGCGCTTTATAACATGCCACGTTAGCATCAGAAGATGGGTACACTGTGGTCATAAAGGGATGGACATGGTCAGCAACAATACTCAGATAGGTTGTGGCATTGACACAATGCTCAATTGGTGCTAATGAGCTCAAAGTGTGCCAAGAAAATATCCCCCACACCAATACACCTCCACCACCAGCCTGAGCCGTTGATACAAGCCAGGGTGGATCCATGCTTTCATGTTGTTGACGCCAAATTCTGACCCTACCATCCGAATGTCGCAGTAGAAATGGAGACTCATCAGACCAGGCAACATTTTTCCAATCTTCTATTGTCCAATTTTGGTGAGCCTGTGTGAATTGTCGCCTCAGTTTCCCATTGTTAGGTGACAGGAGCGGCACCTGGTGTGGTCTTCTGCTGCTGTAGCCCATCTGCCTCAAGGTTGGATGTGTTGTGCATTCAGAGATGCTCTTCTGCACACCTCGGCTGTAACGAGTGGTTATTTGAGTTACTGTTGCCTTTCTATCAGCTGGAACCAGTCTGGCCATTCTCCTCTGACCTCTGGCATCAACAAGACATTTGTGCTCACAGAACTGCCGTTCACTGGATATATTCTCTTTTTCGGTACACAAAATTCATAAAGTTAAATTCATTGAATTAATTGATTTATTAATTAGTTTTATTTTGTTATTTTTTTTAAATCCATTCATTCATTTTTAAGTTATTTTGAAATTAAATGTTTAAACAACAAATTACTTCCCGGATTTTGTAACTATAAATGTGTTACAAATACTAAAGATAAAGACTAAATAATACTGAAGACTATAAATGTGTGTAAAAGCATGAAATAGGATTTAAACGTATGTTTTTATTTTTAATTAACCCAAAGTTTCACCTTTGAAGCTCATTATTTTGCACTCTTGAAATCTAACTTTTACATTATTTAATACCTGCTTTTATTATTACTATGAAACCTTTCATATTTCAGAATATGTGGCACTTTGAAATGCATTTTATGTATGAAAGTAGGAAAGGTGCTACAGCAGTAAAATGTATCATTACTATGACTATTTTCCTACACCCTAGAGGTACATTTTATGCGTTTCCATCAAGCCCTCCGTGAAAGTTTTCTCTAGTTCATAAGCACTATTAGAGTTGTGTGCAGGCGGGCAGAACTGCAGGAACAGGGTTTGCCACTGATTTAGATGCTATTTTAAGAGACATATATCAGCAGTCTCAGACCAGCAGCGGTGCACAGAGGAGAAATATGAATACAGTCATGCTGATTGACACACACACACACACACATATAAACTTAACAGGACCAGACTGGCCTAAATATTGTCCAATTTTCAACTAAAGCCCTGTTTCAACCTTGTATTAACATGCAATCCCAGTGCTCTGATCACTAGTGGCCAGCTAAAGCCCTGTTTACTGTAGATGGGACTATTTTTTCCAAACGACGTTTCAGTTGCAATTCTTCCCAGGCGATGTCTGTCATTTCATGTATGAATTCGGCCTGGATGAACATTTCTGTGTCTATTGTTGAGGCAGGAGTGTCTGTGTTTTACATGTGAACGGTGCATATAAAAGTCCATTTCAGTAATGAAGTAGATTTAAGTTTTCTTAGGAAATGTAAAATTAGATCACCTGAACCCGTGTGAACAAAACCAGGACCCCCCAGCACACACACACACCGACACCAACAGCAACACACCCTGACATCCTCAAAACATTATGTATTTCTGAGTGTGCCTCACAAAGGTGAGTGGGTTTGACAAACCACCTGTAGATGACACAATCTTTCATCCCTGACACTTTAGCCAACATGTGCACCAGTTTTGCACATTTGCAGCAGACACCTTCTTACAATCAGTTCATATATCTAGATAATAACATTGTGCCATTCTGAGTGAGCCTCGCACAGGTGAGTGGGCTTTACAAACCACCTGTAGAAAACACACTTTTTTATCTATCTGACACTTTAGCCGACATTTGCACCAGTTTTGCACATTTGCACTTGACACCTTCTTACAATCACTTCATATCTGTAAATAATAACATTGTACCATTCTGAGAATGCCTCACATTGGTGAGTGGGCTTGACTAACCACCTGTAGATAACACATTCTTTAATCTATCTGACACTTTAGCTGACATTTGCACCAGTTTTGCACATTTGACATGTTCTTACAATCAGTTCATATCTCTAGATAATAACATTGTGCCATTCTGAGTGAGCCTCGCACAGGTGAGTGGGCTTTACAAACCACCTGTAGAAAACACACTCCCTCATCCCTGACACTTCAACCAACACGTGCACCAGTTTTGCACATTTGCAGCAGACACGTTCTTACAATCACTTCATATCTCTAGATAATAACATTGTGCCATTGTGAGTGTGCCTCACACAGGTGAGTGGGCTTGAAAAACCACCTGAAGAAAACACACTCTTTCATCTATTTGTGCCGACACTTGCACCAGTTTTGCACCAGTTTTGCACCAGACACTTTCTTACAGTCACTACATATTTTAAATAAATTGCATTTATGGAGTTAGCTTCACACAGATGAGCGGGCTTGATAAACCACCTGTAGAAACACTCTTCCCTCTATGAATAAACTCCTCCCTCCTTACTCTAACACTTAATTCTCTGAGATTTTTTAGTTGACTCAACTGTCAGTGCCAATAACCTAGTGGTTAGCGTGTTAACCTATTGTCGCTAACCTAGTGGTAACCACGAGTTCGATTTCTGGTTCAGTGTCCTTCCCCTATCTCTGCTCCCCACAGTTTCCTGACTGTAAAATCTCCACCCTTTATTAGTTTTTTACACTTAAAGTTGACTTAAAATTCTAAGGCAACTTGCTGCAGAGCTTTGTTTGTCAGAAAAAAAACTGCAGTAAGTTGCCTAAGAATTTTAAGTTAAGTCAACTTTTTAAAAAAAACTTATTAAAATCAAATATGCAAATGAAGAACAGAGTTATGTAGTCGTAGTAGTAATAATAATAATAATAATAATAATTTCTTAAAATTATACTTGGATTAAACAATACATATTCTCTAAAGGGGGCGACACACAGTAGGTAGTGCTGTCGCCTCACAGCAAGAAGGTCGCTGGTTCGAGCCTTGGCTGGGTCAGTTTTTTCCGGGTGCTCCGGTTTCCCCCACAAGTCCAAAGTTATGCGGTACAAGTGAATTGGGTATGCTAAATTGTCTGTAGTGTATGTGTGTGAATGAGAATGTATGGGTGTTTCCCAGAGATGGGTTGCAGCTGGAAGGACATCCGCTGCGTAAAACAAATGCTGGATAAGTTGGCGGTTCATTCCGCTGTGGCGACCCCGAATTAATAATGGGACTAAGTCGACAAGAAAATGAATGAATGAATGAATATTCTCTAAAGGAGTGTGATGTTATATTCCACCAATATGATAAAAAAACAGCGAAAAAAGTTTTTCTAAATCATCTGAAGTCAGAAATCAGATGCAAACCATGCAAATCCACCCACAGTATAAAGTACCCTGTAAAAAAAGTTGACTTGACTTAGCAGTCAACTTGCTGCACAGCTTTTTTTGAGTTAACTTTTAACCCAAGTAACCCAACCCTGTCTGTTGTCAGCTCAAAAAAAGCTCTGCAGCAAGTTGTCTTAGAATTTTAAGTTGTCAACTTTTTTAAGTGTAACAAAACGAATAAAAATTTTAAACAAGGCTCAAATATATATGAACATTTAAAATAATAATAATAATAATAATAATAATAATAATAATAATAAAGTTTACAGTGCGGCACAGTGGCTCAGTGGCTCAGTGGTCAGCACTGTTGCCTCACAGCAAGAAGGTCGCTGGTTCGAGTCCTGGCTGGGTCAGTTGGCATTTCTGTGTGGAGTTTGCTTGTTTTCCCCTTGTTCATGTGGGTTTCCTCCGGGTGCTCCGGTTTCCACCACAATCCAAACACATGCGCTGTAGGTGAATTGGATGATCTAAATTGGCCGTAGTGTACGAGTGTATGTGTGAGTGTGTATGGGTGTTTCTCAGTACTGGGTTTTGGCTGGAAGGACATGCATAAAACATATGCTGGAATAGTTGGAGGTTCATTCAGCGTTGGCGACCTCTGATAAGGGACTAAGTCAAAGAATGGACAAAATTGAATGAATGAATGAATAAATGAAGTCCACGATTTAGATGAATAAGAAGCAATCTGTTTAACAAATATACTTAAAAGGATGAAATAATGCAGATTCTCATTGCACTTTCAGCTTTTTTTTTTCTTTTTTTTTTGTACAGTATGTGATCCATCAGCTAACTAATTCTAATTGCATACTAATTAGGAAGGATAATAACAAAAATCAGGATCCAGCACGCGATTGGCTAGGTTCAGGTGTGTTTAATTAGAGTTTGGAAGCGAACTCTGCTGGACGATCCAGGCTTTGGGAAACCTTTACAGTTTCATTCATTTATTCATTTTCTTTTCTGCTTAATCCCTTTATTAATCTGGGGTCGCCACAATGGAGTGAACCACCAACTTATCCAGCAAATGTTTTACACAGCGGATGCCCATCCAGCTGCAACCCATCACTGGGAAACATCCACACACACTCATTCACACACATACACTGCGGACAATTTAGCCAATTCACATATACCACGTGTCTTTGGACTTGTGGGGGAAACTGGAGCACCCGGAGGAAACCCACGCCAAGACTGGGAGAACATGCTAGCTCCACACAGAAATGCCAACTGACCCAGCCGAGGCTCGAACCAGCGACCTTCTTGCTTTGAGGCGATCGTGTTACCCACTGCACCACCGTGGCGCTGAAACCTTTTCAGTTTATGGAAAATAAATTGCATGAATTTACAAAGCCATTAGCAGAAAATGACCAGGACGAGTTCTAGAGCATCGCGAATGGGCAGATCGTTACGAATTAGGGAATGAAAAATGACGGAGATCTCTAACTTCGTATTCTCTCTGAATGTCAACAATTGCCTCATTTCATTTTCTTCCTCCTCCATGATTTTAGGAGAAACTAAGCTGAAGTTTTAATGCCTATTTAAGCGAAACGGCAGCCTGTGAGCAGTCATTTCTCTCTGGGACGGTTAGGAAATGCTGTGGCTTGTGCAAATGAAATAGTTGTTTACATGAGTGAGCCTTGGCGGTGAGAATATTATCGGCATAGCTGCGACTGATAACAACTTTTGGAGTAATTAAAATGTTTAATGAAACACCAGGCTGCAAAAAAAATACAGAATCTGTGCTGTACATGTGAAAGTCATTCAGTCTTAAACGTTACAGTCACTCGCGTTTAAATAATCCCACATAATGACTTGTGTTTCCCACATGCTAATCCAACCACATCAGGAAAAAGCAGATCCGCTCTGGCGACTTTTAATGCTGGGGCTGGTTTACTTTGAGTTTGGCGGAATGGTCATAACACTTCCATTCAGTTATTTATGAATGATGTATGAATGGCTTTTAATTTTGTATAAATATGGGATTTTTTTCTTAGGTTATGTTAAGATGTTAAGAAAATGCACACATTAATTCCCTGCATTTTTCATTCATTCATTCGTTCATTCATTTTCCTTCAGCTTCGCTACAGTGGAATGAACCGCCAACTATTCCAGCATGTTTTTAATGCAGTGGGTTCTCTTCTAGCTGCAACCCAATACTGGGGAACACTCATACACACTCATTCACACACATACACTACGGCTAATTTAGTTTATTCAGTTCACCTACAGCAGGGATCCCCAAACTTGTTCCTGGAGGTCCGGTGTCCTGCAGATTTTAGCTCCAACCCTAATCAAACACACCTGAACAAGCTAATTAAGCTCTCACTAGGTATACTTGAAACATCCAGGCAGGTGTTTTGAGACAAGTTGGAGCTAAACCCTGCAGGACACCGGACCTCCAGGACCGAGATTGGTGATCCCTGACCTACAGTAAAGCACATCTTTGCACCTGGAGGAAACCCATGCCAACACGGGGAGACCATGCAAACTCTATTCAGAAATGCCAACTGGTCCAGACGGATGTTCGAATGTTAACACTCGATTGAATTAGCATTATCATTGGTTATCAGCTGATAGATATGGGCCAGTCGGGGCATTCTGCAGCAACAGGTAGGCTTAGAAGGCTGTAATCATCCATCCTTTTGGTGAATCAGCTATAGATCACATAGGGCTGTGGCCGGAAGATAACGAGAATTATTTATATTATTCATTCAATTTCCCGTTAATTGTATTTTATTAATGTCTACCCCCACCCCAACCCTGAACCCAACCATCATAGTGATGTAAAAGCAGATCTGGATCAGGAGTCTTCTCTATTAGTATAGCTGATTAACCATGTGGATGGATGATAACCGCCTTCTGTTATCTCCTACTGGCCCATATCTTTCTTCTGATAACCACTGAAAATGCCCATTCAATCGAGTGTTAACATTGTTGAATTGACCTGAACCAGCAACCTTCTTGCTGTTTTTTTTAATTTATTATACATTTTTTCACTAAAATAATTTTTATTTCTTCCAAATTTAAAAATCTAAATAATGTCATTCAAAGTATTTATTTAGAAAAACAAACAAAAAAAAGTTTATATTTATTTTATTATTTAATTGAAATGTATTATATTTATTTTATTTAGGCATCATAATATAATACAGGACATTTATAGAAAGTACCGTATGCTGTCTTAACAGTACATTCCGTGTAAATATACAAACGAAAAAGGGCATGGCTAAAAAGTGATGATGATGATGATGATGATGATGATGATGATAACGACCCGCCTTTATTTGTCACAACACTGTTACATGCAGCAAAATTGGACCCCTCTGACCGTTACACAAACATCATACATTTGAGTCAGTCGAGAGGTAGCATTAGAAAATTGGCAAATAAGATACCTTGGGGAAAAAAGAGGTTAAAAAAAAACATTCCTGACTGTCCTTAAAGTAGCGCAGTTTGAGATCAGGGGGAGAAAGCAACAAGAACACAAACAAATAAACATAGACTTAACATTGCAACCGGGGATGGGAACAGGGGATGTACAGTACAACTAGAGTAAAACAGTTTTTAAAATGATTGAAACTAACAGTAATAAACTTTTCAAATCATTTAAAAATCAAGCTACTGTAAAAAACACTTCATCTATCAGTGACATATTGGTGAGAATATTTTGATTATCTGAATGAACATTGTTTTAAACAATAATAAATTATAACATTCTCATAACATTGAGAGAACATTGATGGAACTTTGACTCCACTGAACATTGATGGAACCATGACTTTAGACTGCAGATTTTGTTAATCATTTTGTTATTTGATATTTGATTTTACTTTTTCCCTAAACTTTTGCAATGTTTTTTGCTATGTTCACTTAATAATATAAAAAATAAAACATATTACAGTCAATACATATGTAGAAAACATAGTTTCATATATTCAATACCAAAAAATGTTCTTTGTTCCTCATACCTAAAGACTTTGCTTTGGGGTTCTTTTTGTTTGTTATAGACAGGTTTTATTAATTTCCTATGAATTTTATTTTAAATCAATTTCATTTTAGGTTTTTGTCAATTTATTTTGTTTTAAAAATGCTTAAGTTACATAACAGACAAGTTTTGCTCATTTAATTTAGTTTAATTTTAACTTATTTTAACATTTTTAGCCATAATTTTAGACTACATATATCCATAATATATATATAAATGTATAAAATATATCAAACTGGTTCCTAACATAAAAAAACTGAAAGTCCACTTCTGAATGACTGAAGACAAACATAATGACCACTTTGGAGTGGCCTAGTCAAAGTCCTAACCAGAATCCAATTGAGACTGAGGTGGCATGACCTTAAAAACATTGAAATGAACAGTTATTAGGTTTAGGGGCAAACAATTTTGCACACAGGGCTATGTAGTTTTGGATTTCCTTAATAATAAAAACCTTAATTTAAAAAATGCATGATGTATTTACTTGCGTTATTGATGACTTTATTTATTTATTTATTTATTTATTTATTTATTTATTTATTTTTTGATGATCTGAACGATTTTCTTTCTAATGAGCAAGCGATTTTATATTTTATTACTACATACTTTCCAATCTGGAAACTGGAAGTTCGTCATAATTACGTGCTTGTTCCTGTAGATGTGAAAATGATGGCGACTGTGAAAATGGCCAGTTACACAATGGCAGGTTTATTTGCTACTAAGTGGCTTCTTGCAAAGTGTTTTTCAGAAACTCAGAGGCACTTACAGCAGAAACTTTCAATAGCAGTGATTAGTTGAATGTGCTGAACGGCAGACGCTCAGTGAATGGAGAAATCCATAGCAACAGCAGAGCGCAGGTTAAGTACGCTCAGTTTACATACTTGCATCAAGTTTTCTGGACTTAGACCTCATTATTAAAGCCACGGACACTTTAGACCTTGGACACACATCATGTCTATGAAAGGTTCAATGTGTTTTGTTACTCTGCAGTGCCTTTTTAAAACACATAATTCTACATATCATCACAAAATTAAATAAAATATGTAATCTGGTTCACTTTATTGCAGTGGTGTAGTAATGGAGATTTAAAGTTTGCATTCTTTTAAAGGGGGCCTATTATGCCCCTTTTAACAAGATTTAAAATAAGTCTCTGATGTCCCTGGAGTGTGTGTGTGAAGCTTCAGCTCAAAATACCACACAAATAATGTTCTATAACTCTGAAACTGCCCCTTTTAGGCTTTGATCTGTCACTTTAAATTGAGATTGTACTCTTTTCAAAAGAGGGCGGAGCTACAAATGCCTATGTGTCAGCATAGCGGCAAAATCTACACTATTGAGGAAGAGACGGTCACTAATGGGCGGGGCTCATTCCCCCTCTGATGACACGTACAAAGGGAGAATGTCAATCAAACTGTTTATGTCAAGTGTGATTATAAGAAATTTAATGAATACATTTTTACCATTAAAAATGATTATATTCACTGACTATTGCCAAATAGGTGCTTTTTATTAAAGAATTCATTTATTTAAATTGAGGTGGACTAAGTCGGAGGATAGTAAGTGAAAAAAAAAAACTAAATACAAAACTGCATATCTGGCGCCACGGTGGCGCGTGAGTAGCACGTTCGCCTCACAGCAAGAAGGTCGCTGGTTCGATCCCCGGTTGGGGCAGGTCCCGGTTGGGCCAGTTGGCATTTCTGTGTGGAGTTTGCATGTTCTCCCCGTGGTTGTGTGGGTTTCCTCCGGGTGCTCCGGTTTCCCCCACAGTCCAAAGACATGCGGTACAGTGAATTGGGTAAGCTAAATTGTCCGTAGTGTATGTGTGTGAATGAGAATGTATGGATGTGTTTCCCAGAGATGGGTTGTGGCTGAACGGGCATCCGCTGCGTAAAAACAAATGCCGGATAAGTTGGCGGTTCATTCCGCTGTGGCGACCCCGGATTAATAAAGGGACTAAGCCGAAAAGAAAATGAATGAATGAAAACTGCATAGCAAAAGTCAGACTGATCAGAACAGGAGCTTATGGGAAACTTCTTTTTATTGTAATTAGTGCTGTCAAACAGTTAATCGCGATTAATTGCATTCGAGATGAAAGTGTGCATTTAAATAATGTATACATCTGTAATGTTTATATTTATTTATATATACAAATAAAGTATATATAGTATAATAATAGTATACAAAAATATACTAGTTATATAATATATATATAAAAAAAAAAATACAGATATATACACTATTTAAATGCACACTTTCATCTCGAATGCAATAAACAAAAAAAAAAAAGACAAACAA
>CAIGQQ010001854.1:0-11200 GCA_903798035.1 Danio albolineatus | reverse complement strand
GAATATTATATATATATATATATATATCTTAATGTAATTATATACAGCTACTCAGCATACATGAGAACAACTGTCATATTTCCTAGTTCCTCCAAAAGCCCGCCCTCAAGAGGCTCTGATTGGTCAGAAAACATAATGTGCTGAAATACGCAGATCGGCTCCATGTCACCAGGAAGCGTCCTGCTATAACATTACAGCACATCTGGCCACACCCCTTTGCTGTGCAGGGTGTATGCTTGTAACCTAAATGGTTTATGACATCATTAACCAGGATGTATTTTTTTGTAATCCCCAAACTTCATTCACTGTAAGCTTTGCTAAGCTAACTCTGTAATAGCAAATGTCTTCCTATGCATTGAACTTTGAGTGTCTCACATTCAGAGATATTGTTTATGTTCACACAGCTACATTACACATCAACTAAAGGTTAAAATATGATATCGTAGTGGACCACCCATTTTAACTCTGTTTCACCTTTCCTAAACCCATTAAGAATTCCTAAAGTCTATCAGGCGTCCAGGTTCACCTACAGATTGACATGATGACTGAATTAGGGACGCTTGATCAGCTTAAACCGACTGAACGTCCCCTGTGCTGATCAGCCATGTTGGCTCTGTCAGCCTCAGTTTCCTGATGTGTCAGCTGAAGTGAGTTCATCAGAGCTCCACTGGGCTGATCAGAGTCTCTCAATGAAACAGATGTGCTGCGGTCAGAGCTGGCAGAAAACACTAGACAGCTGTCCATTATATAAGCAGAATAAAAGAGGCCAGACCCTTCGAGAGAAACTGCTGTCCACTCCACACACTCCTGCTCTTCACATTCTATACACTCACACAAACACACATCAGTTACAATAATTAATCACTGAGAGAACTTTTAAGGTGATAAAAAGTGATTAAATGTAGTTTATTTTTATTTATTTTTATTTAAAGGCCATAAAACCTTTCAAGGGAGCAAGGGAAAAAGAGAGGAGCGAATGTGTTGTCAGTTGGCTCACAAAATGAGACTCAAACCCTGAGACCCATGATTTTGTAATTTACAAAGTTAAAATGCAGAGAAATAAACAATAAGTTATGCTAAAATTGTTATTTGTAATTTTATGTACACACAACCACAAAATTCTATATCATTATTAATATAATTGTGTTTATATAAACACTATAAATGAGGAGGACTTCGCTCCTCCTCAATCCCTGGGTCTGAATGCAGACACAGTGGATAACAGTGCAGCAGGTTTCTTTCCCTATCTATTTCAACCATTAGCCCTGCCGGTAATCAGGAGAATTCACATAGGTGAACACAGCAGCATGGATATAGGCGATGTGTCTGAATGGTAACGAAATCAACTGATAAAAGACAAAGTCCGCCATTCTCCAATTCTCGTAGAGCTCTCCCGTCAAAAATGGTTGCTGCAAACCAACAGCTTTGCTGTATCAACCCTGACAGCATCGTGGGGAAAAACATGCAACAAACCCTGTGGATCATGGAAGCTAACACATACGACCTGTGCCGTGTGCGGACACAGTCTCACCCAGTCATTGGGTTTCACAGCTTGGCAGGTCTGCTTAGCCTTCGAAAAAGCCTTTGTGCCAATTTGAAGTGTCCCCATTTAAATACAATACAAAAATTAGTTACAATTGTAACAGATTT
Organism: Danio albolineatus; assembly: GCA_903798035.1. Classification (NCBI taxonomy): domain Eukaryota; kingdom Metazoa; phylum Chordata; class Actinopteri; order Cypriniformes; family Danionidae; genus Danio; species Danio albolineatus. The sequence continues at coordinate 9,550 of CAIGQQ010001854.1, read as the reverse complement.
TTAACAATAAACCAACCAACATCTGGATGAAAATAAAAAGATGCCCCCCTTTAATTTGGCTGTTCTCAGGTGAAAATTGGAATTTTGACCTCTCTCTAAACAGAACTGTGGATTACTCAACAATTATACATCCTTGAAATGTAATATTTTGTATTTCATTGACCCAATGATAAAAATCTAATATTTGAGTCGACTCAATAATTGCTGTTCTCTACCCTATACATCCAGCAAAAAAGCAAAAACTCACTGGCTTCTTGAATTTCTTCACTCCATCAAACATGCAATGGTTTCTATAGTCAGATCAGCATGAACCAGACCTGCTGTCAATCTTTATATTGAATAGAGCTGAAACTGTAAAAGGTGTGACCTGTGTGTGTTTTTGTGTCAGGAGTGCTTCATTTGCTGGATCATGATGAGCAGTATGTATTCACTCTGCCCTCGGCCTTCGCTCGCTCCATCCTCACTGTGCCCTGGGTGGAGCTAGGCGGAAAAGTGTCCATCAGCTGTGCCAAGAGCGGATACTCGGCCACCGTCACCTTCCACACCAAACCCTTCTATGGAGGAAAAGTGCACAGGTGAGAGCAGAGCTTATTCTGAGCTTATTTCGAGTGCCTATTTCATTTTGCACTTATATTCAAAGACAAAATTAATAACCCTCTAGTAACAGTTCTTTTTAAATATTTCATAAGTAATCAGGACATTTTTCACAATATGTCCCATTATATTTTTCTTCAACAGAAAGTTTCTTTCAATTTGGCTGAAATATAACAACTGCTCAGGTCAATATTATTAGCTAAGTTTTCTATTTTTTTATTTTTTTATTGGCTACAGAACAAACCACTGTTGTCCAATGACTTGTCTAGTTATCCTAACTTGCTTAGTTAACCTAACTAACCTGGTCAGGCCAAAAAAGTAATATATGATGTACTGTACTGTTATCATGGCAAAGACAAAAGAAATTAGTTACTAGCAGCCAGACAGAATCTGCAGACCTTTTTATTTTGCTTTTCTGTGCAGAATTTTGTATAAAAATATCTTCAGATTTATGCAGAATTATTTTGACACTATAGTAACTAAAACTTAACATGAAATCAAATCAAAATTTTTATTTATTTATGGTTTACAATGCAAATACAATTAGAGTACCACTTGTTTGGTAAACAAAGCCAAAGTGTCTATAACAGGGATGCCCAAACTAGGGCCCGCGGGCCAAAGTTGGCCCACAGTAACCTTTGATTTGGCCCGCCATCCTATCTGAGAAGAGAGAAAGAATAATGGGCACGGTTTAGAGGTTGTCTTTTCAAATCTTATGTATTGTTTTATTTGTTTTATTGTTAAAAGCTAACTGAAATTAAATGTTTTAATTAAATGGTGTAAATTAATCAGATTTTGCTTAAATGTACATACTGTCACTCGACAGATAGAGGACAAATCAAAGCAAAGGGAGATTCTGCTTGACTAGTGTATTCATCATTGAACTCCACCGTGTATAAGCATAAATGTTCATGTTATTATTGGAATAAGTTATCAGTTTAAATATTATACTCCTTTAGTTAATATGATTTAAAGTAATGTTTTTTTAATTTATTTTAAGTCTTATTAAATAAATTAGCAAAAGTACTCACGGCAACCTTAATGTAATATAGTTTGGTATATTTACCTTTGGCCCAGGGCTCTCAATGATATTTGGCTTTTGACCCTTTATACGAAAAAGTTTGGCCACCCCTGGTCTATAATATATCTAATGTAAGACAAAAAGTATTACTTAATAATCTGTATTGTTCAGTAAAATTCAATTCAAGTTTCTTTGTTTACAAGAATTATTGTTTCAAAGCAGCACATTACTGCATTACAATCAAATTCAGTTAAAGTTACAATCAAATACAAGTTATTATATACAGTATAAACATAGTTACCCTGCAACATGGGGCAGCACGGTAGCTCACAGCAAGAAGTGTGAGTCTCAACTGGGTCAGTTGGCATTTCTGTGTGGAGTTTGCATGTTCTCCCCATGTTCGCACGCGTTTCCTCCGGTTTCCCCCATGGTTTCCCATGTGAATTGAATAAACTAAATTGTCCAAAGTGTATGACTATGTGTGTGACTGAGTGTGTATGGGTGTTTCCCAATAATGGGTTGTGGCTGGAAGGGCATCTGCTGTGCAAAACATATGCTGGAATAGTTGGTGGTTCATTCTGCTGTGGCGACCTCTGAAATAGGGACTAAGCCGAAGGAAAATGAATGAATGAACCAGCAACATAAATTGTACAAAAAAAATCATCTACACGTTTGAATAGTATTCAGTAATATTACGGAAATGATTATAAAATCTCAATAAATATATATTTACACACATTTACATGAGTAAATAAATAGATTCAATGATGAGCAAAAGAATTGGGGGATTTCAGCAGGCACAAATTCTGTACTGGGCAAATCATTAGAAACTGGCTATTAAAACTATTATGCTTAAAATTGTGTTGAATAAAAATGTTGTTTTCGCCTGAAAGATTAATAGAAAAAATAAATAAAAATGATGTACGAGAGAAACATGAGGTTTCTGCCCAAGAGTTTGTTTGTTTTTTTGTTTGTTTGTTTATTTATTTATTTATTTGTTTGTTTATTTATTTATTTATTTATTTATAAGCAATCCAGATGTTATTGTTTGTGTGTTAGACAGTTGTTAAGGCTAGGCAAAATAAGTAAAATAAATGCGAAAAAATTACTTTTGTTTTTTCAAATTCAATATTTACTCTCTACAGTATATTTCCTATGCTGACTACTCCTGTTTTAATGTATTTAAAATAAAGGGTTTAACATATAGGTCTGCTGCTTTTCGTGTCTTTTCATTGATTCACTATTTCACTGTTGTTCTGTTTAATTTTAGAAATATCATTAGCATTTGGATGAAAGCTACTGTATAATCACTGAACTGAATTAAAAATTGAACAGTCAAATTGAATCTCAACATCTTAATCGATTCCCAGCTCTAGTTTATTCCGATTATCTAATAGCAGATTGGTGATTTTGATCTGCTTTTTCCTGTTCTTTCCAGAGTGACCGCTGAGGTGAAGCACAACCCGAGCGGGACCATCGTGTGCAAGGCTCAGGGCGAGTGGAACGGGACGCTCGAGTTCACGTACAACAGCGGAGAAACCAAAGTCATCGACACGTCCAAACTGCCCGTCATCAAGAAAAAAATCCGCCCGCTCGAAAAACAAGGCCAGTATGAGTCCAGGTGAGGAGAAGGCACTTTCAAATAAGCTTCACTACTCATAACCAGAGCCAGAGAGAATCTGCGGACATTTTTACTATTTCTGAGGAAAATTTTGTGTAATGATTTTGAGAGTGTCATAACTAAAAACTTAAAATATGAAATCAAAAATAATACCTTTTTAACATTTACTTAATGTTTACAAAGCAAATCCAATTTGATCCACTTATTTGGATAATAAAGCAAGTGCCTCATACTATGTATCTAGTTAACTAAAAGGCAGAAAATATTACTTTACAAAATGTACTGTAAATAAATCATATAAACATTTTCATATGAATAATTCATTCATTCATTCATTTTCTTTTCGGCTTAGTCCCTTTATTAATCCGGGGTCGCCACAGCGGAATGAACCGCCAACTTATCCGGCATTTGTTTTACGCAGCGGATGCCCTTCCAGCCACAACCCATCTCTGGGAAACACATTCATACATTCTCATTCACACACATACACTATGGACAATTTAGCTTACCCAATTCACCTATACCACATGTCTTTGGACTGTGGGGGAAACCGGAGCACCCGGAGGAAACCCACGCAACCACGGGGAGAACATGCAAACTCCACACAGAAATGCCAACTGGCCCAACCGGGACCTGCCCCAACCGGGGATCGAACCAGCGACCTTCTTGCTGTGAGGCGAACGTGCTACTCACGCGCCACCGTGGCGCCCCATATGAATAATATTAATATTAATAAAAATGATTTCAAAACTGAATAAATATAAATGTACACACATTTACAGAAGTAAATGAATGAACTCAATGATGGGCTAATAATCTGCGGAAATCTGTGGATTTTTGCATGCGCAGATTCTGTCTGGGCCTACTCATAACGTGGAAGCTTTTACAGGAATCAAACATTTTATTTGATTCATTCATTCAGCATAGTTCCTTATTTATCAGGGGTTGCCACAGCGGAATGACCCGCCAACTTATGCAGCATATGTTTAACACAACAGATGGCCTTACAGCCGCTCCCCAGAACTGGCAAACACCAATACCTGTACACTGTCAAATTCTCACTTACACACACGCACACACAGGCACACATGCACGCACGAACGCACACACACACACGCAAGCACACACACACAAAGGCCAATTTAGTTTGTCCCATTCACTTATTGTGCATGTCTTTGGACTGTGGGGGAAACCGGAGCACCCGGAGGAAACCTGCGCAAACGCAGGGAGAACATGCAAACTCCACACAGAAACGCCAACTGGTCCAGCCGAGACTCAAACCAGCAACCTTCTTGGTGTGACACAACAAGGCTAAAGACTGAGCCACCGTGCTGCCTATTTGATTCATTTTAATTATTTAAATGAGCTTACATTCATTTTATTTGAGTTGTGCTTTATTTCAGGATTGTTTCGATCCATTAAGATGAGCATTGTCTGGTCTTTGTGACAATGACAGCCCACAGATTTGAGTTTTTTATATGCTTTTGAATTGTTATTTTTAGGCTTATTGTATAACGTGAGTAGGAGCACTGTGGAGGAGTTGTGCATAAGCATTGAAAAAAGGTTGGCTAAATACTGTTCAATGAAGCTAAATTTGCCAAAGCTGCTTAGGATCCCACTGATTAAGCCGTACTAATAAAATGGAAAAGTTGATCTGTTTGTCAACCAGAATTTTAATTTTGTTTATACAGTTGAAGTCAGAATTATTAGCTCTCCTGAATTATTAGCCCCCTGTATATTTCGTTCCTCAGTTTCTGTTTAGTGGAAAGAAGACTTTTTTCAGCACATTTCTAAACATAATAGTTTTAATAACTCATTTGTAGTAACATATGATGACAGTACATAATATTTTAGATATTTTTCAAGATACTAGTGTTCAGCTTAAAATCACATTTAAAGGCTTAACTAGGTCAATTAGGTTAACTGGGCAAGTTGGGGTATTTTGCCAAGTCATTGAATAACAATAGTTTGTTCTGTAGACAACTGAAAATATATATAGCTATATATTGACTAATAATATTGACCTCAAAATACTTCCAGCCAAATTAATACAAATAAGACTTATTTTCTAGGAGAAAAAATACTATTGGAAATATTGTGAATTTTATTAGCTTTTTTTTAATGCATTTTTTGAGAAATATTTGAAAAAGAATAAATATTTTACAGGAGGGCTAATAATTTTACCTTTACTGTATACAGTATTGCCACCTTAACTGTTTAGCGACTTTTCATACCCCCTTAGTAACAAATTTTCAAAAAAGCGACTACCGACAAATTTTTTGGTGTTGCTGGAGATTTTTATAGACTCTCATGTGTGCATACTGTATCCTTCCTACTCTTCTCAATGAGCTGCGGGTGATGCCTTTGCCCCTACACGGCCTTAGAGTACTGACTGGTGGCCCAGTACTCGTACAGCAGTCTGAGGTATTTCCATTGTAAAGTCAAACCAATCTGCTTCTCCTTTGATTCAAAATTAACAGTTTAATTTGACCGTTTATTCTTTTCTTGTACACAATTGCACAGATTTTAGTGACAGTTTCAGAACTTGTCTGAGTTTATTACGTCTGAGAGATTACTGCAAATTAACTACACGTCTATACTGAGATACTGTATTCGGTAATAAATTTAGTTAAACTGACATGCATACATAAAGCATAGTGCAAATATAAATACCCCTTTATTAACCATAGGCTGTTATATGTAATTTAGTGACATTTAGCAACTTTTCAAGCAGAGCTTAGCGCCTTTTAATTTACAATAGTTGGCATATATGTATATGTACTTGTGTAAATGCATTTCATTTAATGCTATTTGTTCATTTTAATTGGGAATGATTCATTTGTTCATTTTTTGTTTAATCTGGGTTTCATCCTATTAAATGGAGTTAACTTGTTAACAAAGGTTCACTTTGTCTCCTTAACCAATCACCTACTCCCTAAAACTCATTTAAGGCAGACCAGCCCGCTAGCACTGTTCTTCTCGTTCTTTCGAACCCTCCCTCCCACTATTTCCTTGCCTCCCATTCACAATCCTGTAACCCTCTCTTCACTCCTAGGTTGAATCGGGGGGTCCAATCACTCTACCAAAATATTACAGAGACAGTGCCCCCACTCTGAGTCTCTGGGCATCATCGTAGGACACCCGATCAACCTACCTACCTGTTCACCATTTATCCTCCTACTTCCCTTCCCCATCATCCCACTGTTCTCCTACTAGCCCTTTCATTCCTACATTCCTACAATAAGGTCTAGCTCAAAGTGTAGCGTGGTCCAAGCTGGTGAACTGTAACTTTTTAAAAAAAGTAGCAAAAAGCCAGAATCATCTTCAAACTTTCATTCATTCATTTTTCTTCGGCTTAGTCTTTTTACTCATCAGGGGTTGCCACAGCAGAATGAATCGCCAACTGTTCCAGAATATCGTCACCTTGGAATTATAAGGTTCTATCTGACATTTTTGTCAAAATTTTGTCATCGACATATTCTTATTAATTAACAACTTATTTACATTATGGGATTATTTTTTTTATAAGTTGTTTACATTTTAAGACTCTTTATTTATAAAACAAATGTTACTCACGGGGCGCCACGGTGGCGCGTGAGTAGCACGTTCGCCTCACAGCAAGAAGGTCGCTGGTTCGATCCCCGGTTGGGGCAGGTCCCGGCTGGGCCAGTTGGCATTTCTGTGTGGAGTTTGCATGTTCTCCCCGTGGTTGCGTGGGTTTTCTCCGGGTGCTCCGGTTTCCCCCACAGTCCAAAGACATGCGGTACAGGTGAATTGGGTAAGCTAAATTGTCCATAGTGTACGTGTGTGAATGAGAATGTATGGATGTGTTTCCCAGAGATGGGTTGTGGCTGGAAGGGCATCGGCTGCGTAAAACAAAATGCCGGATAAGTTGGCGGTTCATTCCGCTGTGGCTACCCCGGATTAATAAAGGGACTAAGCCGAAAAGAAAATGAATGAATGAATGAATGAATGTTACTCACGTACTGTTTGCTACGGAAAGCAAAAACTTTGAAGCTCAATATCTCAAAATCATTCTGAACGCAGATAGAACCTCATAATTCTGAGGTGACGATATGTATTACACAGCGGATAACCTTCCAGCTGAAACACCAATACACACAAAAATGCCAACTGACCCAAAATAAATTTTTATAAACAAATGTGTTTGTTAATTTGTAGAATACTGTTCATCTTGCACAAGTCCATCACTGTCCATTTGTTCAAACAGAAAGTAGAAGAGTTTACAGCTGTGAGTGTAAAGTGCAGAGTGTAAAGCTCTCAGTCAGTCTGGCGTTTGCACAGACACTTTGATGCAATCAGAAGAAGAGCTCTGAAGCAGTGGGATGCTTGCACAACTCTGACCTCATTGATCCTACAGAGGCTTCAGGTCAAATTTAATAAAAGATTCGGCTGATTCATCATCTGCGGCTCGATCAATATGACTAGACACAACAGCCTTTAAAGTCCTGCAACTTATTCTGCTCAGGAAACAATTTATGAAATGTCCTCCATTATGCATGAAAATAAAGACGATATATTTTAAGTACATTTCAAAGTATTATATAGAGCTTGTGTAAAATTGTTACAATTTTTTCCCCCTTTTTTTTCTTTTGTTTTAACCCTTTACACACTGAAGTGAATATAATAATAATAATGTCAACAAGAAGGATCAGGGTTATGATTAGGATTATGATTAGTTTATACATATACACTGACACTGTAAAATAATGTTTTTGTCCAGCCTTAGATATTTATAAATACTATTTTATACCTTAAGAAAGTGTTGAAACGATATTGAAATTTCACAATAGGGTGAATCATTTTGTTTTCAACTATATGTGTGTATTTACAGAAATATTATTTATTTAAACCTTAAAATGCTTTCAGCACATTTATGCTTTTAGCTGACACTTTTATTCCCCAAAGCCATTTTTTAGAAGTCCAACAATAAATAATTTACAACATAAAACACCAGATTTGCTTACAGTTGCTTTGTTTTGTAAGCCCTTTTTTTAAAAATCTAACACGTTTTCAAGTGGAATTTAGCGGCACATTTATTTGAAGTATATTATTCTGTAACAATGTCTAATATATTTGTTGTTATCTAATCAATGTAATCTAAAATCATTTGTTGTATGATCCAGGTTTTCTCTGCCTTACCTCAGTCTTTGTCTTCCAGAGATGTCGTGTATCAGCGTGTGTGTGTGTGTGTGTGTTTGACAGGCGGCTCTGGCAGCAGGTGACGACAGCACTGAAGGCTGGAGACATCGATGAAGCCACTGAGCACAAACACCAGCTGGAGGAACGACAGAGAAGAGAAGGAAAGCAGAGATCAGCCAGCAGCAGCTCTTGGAAACCCAAATACTTCATTAAAGAGGTAAAGATTCCTCATCTGCAGGACAGCACACATAACCAACACCTGAAACATCCCGCTTCACAGCTGAAAAAACTAGTCAGAGATTTAGGAATGTCTATTCAGTATTAATTTGAGTCAAGTACAGCAAGTGGTATTGAAGAAGCTCTTTAATTTGGCTGTTTTCATTTCACCAGACCACAAACAGATTCGTTTTTCGAAGATTCTTCAAAGTTTGTCATATTAAAAGTCATAATAATATATTTTGTAATACCATTAAAATTGAAATCAACTGGTTTCTGTTTTAATATCTATTAAATTGGATTTTTTTCCCCCTGCTATTAAAAAAGTGTGGCAAGCAAATATTCCCCACACCATTACACCACCACCACCAGCCTGAAGGCAGGATGGATCCATGCTTTCATGTTGTTGATGGCAAATTCTGACCTACCATCCGAATGTCGCAGCAAAAATCGAGACTCATCAGACCAGGCAACGTTTTTCCAATCTTCTATTGTCCACATTTTGGTGAGCCTGTGCGAATTGAAGCCTCAGTTTCCTGTTCTTAGCTGACAGGACTGGCACCTGGTGTGGTCTTCTGCTGCTGTAGCCCATCCGCCTCAAGGTTGGATGTGTTGTGCATTCAGAGATGCTCTTCTGCATACCTTGATTGCAACGAGTGATTGAGTTACTGTCGCCATTCTATCAGCTCGAACCAGTCACAGGATATTTTGTCTTTTTCAGACCATTCTCTGTAAACCTCAGAGATGGTTGTGCGTGAAAATCCCAGTAGATCAGCAGTTTCTGAAATACTCAGATCAGTTCGTCTGGCACCAACAACCATGCCATGTTCAAAGTCACTTAAATCACCTTGAGTTGCTACCATGTGATTGGTCGATTAGGAATTTGTGTTAACGAGCATTTATGTGTGTGTATATATATATATATATATATATAT
>CAIGQQ010001827.1:0-18788 GCA_903798035.1 Danio albolineatus | reverse complement strand
ATGATCATTCTGTGATAACAAAATCTGCTTGTGTAGCTTTTCAGTGAACTTCAACTCTGTGTAGTACATGCTGCTACGTCTGAAAGCACATGAAAATACCACTTCATAACTTCAGTCAAGCATTTAAAATAAACCCTTTTGTAAGGTGATTCTATAGTTGTGTTATTATTAGTCACACTGAATCACTGAAAGCAGTTAAATCTTCTGTTTTATCAGCAAATTCTACAGGCATTTCCTGGGATTTCCTGCATTTAGAGGAGATTTACTAGTGATGACAGAACCGTGCTTCCCTAATAAGATGTGTACGACAATCGCCCCTTTACTTAAATGCGTTTGTCATTTTCATTTTGATCAATTTCCTAGCCCTACTAACCACATCTCCTTCTCACTGCAGGTGTAGCAGCATATGTGGGCTGGCAGAGCTCCTCTATCCTGAAGCCTCTTCTCCAGCAAGGCCTGAGCGACGTTGAAGAGTTTGTCATTTATAAAGCTCTCAACGCTCTGACCTGCATGTGTCAGCTGGGGCTGTTGCAGAAGCCTCACATCTATGAGTTTGTCAGCGATATTGGTGAGAGAAATTCGCATTTCTAAAAGCTGTTCACACCAAGGATGATATCCATAAAATTAAAGAATCTGTACTAAAAATAGTTCTGAATGCTAAATAAAAGCATTATTTACAGCGCAGATAACAATAAAGAAAAACAATACTTTTGGAATAACTTTCAGAATTAAATTTTTTCAGTTTTATAATGTCGGGCAAAAGTTAATCTCGATTAATCGCGTTCAAGATAAAAGTTTGTTTTGACATAATATGTGTGTGTATTATATACATTTATGTACATGTGATAGAAACTAAATTATACCAAACAGTTTTGTTAAATAGATATTTAAATTCAAATCCTATACACATTTTATATCAAAATATAAATAAACATTTTCTCATATATATGCATGCGTATTTATATATATATATATATATATATATATATATATATATATATATATATATATGCATTTGTTTAAATAGACCTTCTCCTGTTCTGGTGATGGAGCATATTGTAATATTTAATTTTTAAAGTACTCAATTTCAATGATTTATTGACGTTTTGATAGTCAATTCCCATGCAATTTTATTTTGTCCATTTTTTCCCAGTCCAAATATATTTAGTCTGTGTTAAAGAAAAAAGTGATGTACAGTTAAAAAAAATGACATACTAAAATGTCAAATAAACAGCAAAAATCTGTAACTATAATGATCGGATTAATGTTGGTGAAAAAGTTTAATAAAGAAAAAGAGATCAAATGAGCTCTCTCTATGCCAGAAACGCATACAGTGTTTGAATCAGTTCTCAGAGCAGTTGTTACTATAAAAACAGAGGGGTCTGATGTCTCAAACTGACATTGATCAACACATTCCAGACTGTTTCATGACAGGTCTTGGCTGGATCACAGACCTACTTGTGTGCTAACACACCAGATAAACACACTTGCTAGGGTGAAACAGATTCAAAGTGACTTGGTTCTGAAGTTATTGCTTTTCATCTCCATTTCCTCACTGTATAACACCAGACAGGATGACACAATGGCAGACCTTGCCTTCAAAAACGTCTCTAATTGCAGCATTCACAAGTTCCTCATCACGTCTCAGAGGTAGCAAGATCAACATAGTCAGCGCACTGCCTAGTGCCCCACAGCTGAGTAAACAACGTAATCTCAGCTCACGCTATTTTTTGATACATTCAATTAAATCGAACGCTCAGTTTCTCTCAAACAAGCCTATAATACCACATTTCGTGAATGGGAAAATAAGGGTTATCGTTAGTATCATCTCTGTTGAAATAACCATACGTATGGCCCCTTTTGCCCTCAATAAGGCAGTGGGGATTCGACGGCGTGAGTCCACAAGACAGCCATGGCGATACGCCTAAAACCGTGTGAGCCAGCGGTGATAAATATCTCACAGTTCCTACGGTAATTTATACAGTTATGGGGATTGTTGTCATCGTTGCAATCAATTCACGCGTAGTGCTTTTCTGGCTCACGTGCAGCGGCCTTTCCCAATCCCAGCCGCATGCAGCTGATAAGTGTTCTGGAACAGAAAGGGAGAGCGAGATTGTGTTTCTGTGTGTCAAGGATCAACAAGGCAACCATGCAAAGCCAGCCCTCCCATGGATGCTATAGCGAGAGGAATAAGTCTTTCGTTGGGTTGTGTGTTTGCACTAGTATGTCAGTGTGTGTGTGAGAGAGAGACAGAGACAGCCATAAGAGGAGTGGAAATTGTTCAGTAGGTTTGTACAGAGTCCTGTCGCACAAACCCAGACACGACTGACTGGATAATGAGATCCGGGAAGGAGACAAGGCTGCGTGAGCACAGCATAAACCTTGCTGAGGGTGTTTGTGTGGCGCACTTCAACACAAAGAGTCCACCCGTTATTTGTCAAGACGTTCAGCAGGAAAAATGCAAACCTCTTGCATAGACACAAATATCAGTTCTAGAATACCAAAAACCACATTGTTTTTTAACAATCATGGAAAATTGGACATTTTGGGGTGTATGTAATGCTGCTGTGTTCCGGACACAGTCAGATCTGGGAATTTTTGATAAGAAAAACAAAAGCTGTCCTTTGAAAACAGCTGATGACACTTACATTTATGTCAAAAGCAACTTACAATTGTGCAGGCATTCAGTGATTCAACAGAAAGAGGCAACACACAAGAAGTGCTAATTATACAAAGGAGCTGTTAGTGCTCAAAGAATTAAGTGTCAGTTAGGAGGGGCAAAGTTTTTCTACAGGTGGCTTGTCAAGCCCACTCACTGCCGAGAAGCAAAATTCATTCATTTTCCTTCGGCTTAGTCCCTTATTTATCAGTGGTAGCCACAGCCAAGCATGGGCCGGGTAAGATTCTGACGGTATGATATCCTTGGATAAAAATATCACGGTTTCACGGTGTGACGGTATTGTGTTTACTGCTCTAATATATATTCTTTTTAAATGTCTGGATGAAAAACAAAACCTTTTCCCCCTTTGAACACAATATAATTTATTTTGAGAAACATTTAAAATATTTTGGGGCAGTAAACATGTCAGGCTGAATAATTCAAGTGAATCATTGACTTCTGCTATCGTTATTAGTTTCAAAAACACAGATGTCTTTACAATTTACACCTAAAAAACAAAACAAAAAAGTAAATAAAAAAATCTTACACATACCTCTGGAACGGTATAGCAGAAAATTTTGGCGGTATGAAAACCTTGACTTTTCCAAACCGCTGTATACTTTGAAAACGGTTATCGTCCCATGCCTAGCCACAGCGGAATGAAACGCCAACTATTCCAGCATCTGTTTCACGCAGTGGATGCCCTTCCAGCCACAACCCAGTACTGAGAAACATCCATACACACTCACTCACACACACTCATACACTACAGGCAATTTAGTCAATTCAATTCACTCATACCACATGTCTTTGGGCTGTGAGGGAAACCGGAGCATCCGGAAGAAAGCCAATGTAATTTTTATGTTTCACATAAAGTAGCTTTCTACTAATTGTTCACTGAAGCTGAAATAGCCATAATCTGTGATGTCAAATGATGCCTTTTGCTTAGTTTGGGATTGTTTGATCAGCCCTGAGACCACCAGATGTATCACCTAAAGTAGCATCCTAGATGTCATTTCCATGTAGGTAGGAAAATCACAATTTTGAGATGTCTGGAATGCAGCATAAGGCCTCGATATGCATATTCATTCATTTCATTCATTCATTTTCTTGTCGACTTAGTCCCTTTATTAATCCGGGGTCGCCACAACTTATCCAGCATTTGTTTTACGCAGCAGATGCCCTTCCAGCCGCAAACCATCACTGGGAAACATCCACACATTCTCATTCACACACATACACTATTTAGATTACCCAATTCACCTGTACCGCATGTCTTTGGACTGTGGGGGAAACCGGAGCACCCGGAGGAAACCCACGCGAACACGGGGAGAACATGCAAACTCCACACAGAAATGCCAACTGACCCAGCCGAGGCTTAAACCAGCAACCTTCTTGCTGTGAGGCGACAGCACAACCTACTGTGCCACTGTGTCGGCCCCTCGATATGCATATACTCATAGAGAATGTATTTTTGTTCTTGGTTTAAAAGTTAAATATGGTTTCAAACATATGAGCACCATTTTACTTTTAGCTGATGTTGCCCATTTAGTTAAGAACAGCATATAAATGAATATATAAATACACACACTTTTCCCACAATAAAACATAAAAGTTAAGCAGTGTTCCCAGATTGGACGGTTTTGAATTTGATTTTGCTGGTAAAAAATGGTATAGGCGGGTTGACAAAGTTTGGGCCGTTTCGAAATGCAAATTTTACATGCAACTTATTTAACAAAACATAACTGTGTGCTCCTACTCCATTCAGTTAGTAGTGACCAGTGCAGAGCACAAACTGCGTGGGCCCAGCCGCAAGAGGATGTGAAGGAAAGTTGTATCAAAATCTGACTTCCCAGACAAATCTGACTCCCGTTCACGCAGCATCTACAGTTAATCTCACAGCGGTTTATCATGATACTTTTATCGATTGTTTTTTTCCACAATTGACAGCAAGAACAAATATAGGTGCTGCTTGTCAATCAGACAAAACTTGTAACTAGATTCAAAACAATTTAAAACACCAAATGGGATGAATTTATACCCCATTACGAAAGTAAAACGTACTCTGATGGGTAGTGTAATCTACACAAAATTAAGTGCAGTGTGTGGGTGAGAGAGGGGCAGTGTTTCAGTGAGATCCAGTTATGTTGTGGTTCTGTGACTGCTGGTGTTGGTTGCTGTATGGTTATGATTTTGACAGTTAAAGTAACTAGTTTAATTTAAATTTAAACTAATTACAATTAAATCAAATATGAATCTAATATTTTGGGCTTTTTTTGTGAGTTTGGGTCGGTGTTGTACAGCTTTTGGCCTAGAAAAGTCCACTATATCTAGGAACACTGAACTTAAGAAATCATCTGATAGAAGTGATGTTGATGTGTGTGCAAGGTTTGTAATTTGGCACTCCAGTCACATGACAAAACATTATTGTATTTATACACACTCTAAAAAATGCTGGGTTCCCCACAATTCTTTCATGATGTCCAACACAAATCAATTAACTTGTTAACTTAATACAAATTTTAACTTAATACAAGTTTTTACAAATTAAAGTGGTTTGAACAAAAAAAATTAAGTTGTCCCAACAAAACGTGAAAAATTGTGTGGATTAAAGTCATTTTAAATAAGTAGTTTCAACACGCAGCAAAAAGTTTTTTTTTTTCAGTGCAGCACTTTCATATAGTAGATTGCTTTAAAGATAACTTTTTCTGAAATGTTTGCTCTGGCATGCATTTTCCAACTCTACTAACATTTTTTGATCTGATTTTATTCAAAATGATCACATTGGATCATTCTTTGTTTTCATTTCAAGTATATCAGAGATTAAAATAGTAAGAAAAATGCATTTTCATCATCCTTTATTCATCTTCCAAGCCTTTATTTTGGATCAAAAACTGGACACCAAAGAATTTTGGAACAAGTTTGGAACTACACAAAGATGAAGTATTCTAAATTAGAGCTAAGAATGAATGAATGAATGAATGAATGAATGAACGAATGAATGAAAATAATCAAAAAACAATTCTACTTCATCTCTACAATGTTTCACCAAACTGACACCAATGACAAAAACGTACTAAAATCAAAAACCAAAACAAAAAAATCCATTGCAGTTTTAAAGGAAATTGACAATACTGTCAAAAAAATCCCTCTTTACAGATTCTCAACAGTAATTAAAAACACTGTATAATGCACATTATTCCAGTAGTTGGCGATGTCACTAGTGTAACTCTACACTACACTTCCAATGATCATGTAAAATGCACACTTAGAAAAGTTAGTTTTTGTAGTTCACATTTAAAACAGCGTCATGTAAACGCACCCTGCTTTGGAGCTTTTGGGTTGAACTATTCCTTTTACACTCCTTGAGGCACAATCATAATTCTTACATTTTTTCGGACACAGTAAAGTATCACAGGGGTATCATTATCACAAAAAAAGTGTAAATGAATGAATAAATAAATGGGCATAACTATTGGTTTGAGGTGGAGTTATTTTATTAAGTGAGAAGAAACAGACTGAGACTTGAAACTAACACAGCTATAGGAAATAGGTTGGCTGGGAAAACAGGCAATTATTCAATCTGGTGGTTGTTACACAAAGATACATATTTGACCGCAGAGTGATTGACTAGTCACAGAAAGGAATTCCTGAGAACTGTGTATTAAAGTGTGGCAAATATGAGATCGAATAGTTTGGTTTCATCCAGAGATAACCCAGAAGAGCAGGCTAACTGAAACCACAATCTATGAAGTTGGTTCCTGATGTTCAAGCGGGATCATTTTTCATTATGTTAGCCAAAAAAACTGCACATTTATGCAACACAATTTTCAGACACTACAAAAAACAAAATGTCTGTTTGTTTCTGCAGGTACATTGGTGCGTTAGGAGCACGGGTCATATGTGACAACATTCCAGGGCTGGTGAACAAGCAAAGACAACTCTGCCAAAGACACCCAGACCTAATGCAATCCATTGGACAAGGAGCCAAAGAGTGGATAAGGGAATGCCAGCACCAGTTCCGACACCATCGCTGGAACTGCAGCACGCTGGAGCGAGACCACACTGTGTTCGGCCGCGTGATGTTACGCAGTAAGTGTTTATGTTACAGTTCATCAAAACCATACAGTAATAATACAATGCTAACCGCCATCATCAACCTTCAGTTACATTTGCCCCCATATTGTGACTGAATAACACACAGGTTTTTGTATGCTTCATCAGCTAACGTAAAGCTCGATAGGCTTATTGGCAGCGTAACACAAGGACACATGATACTTTATCCTGCTTATTACACAGCTACTTGCCACAAAACATCAAAATTAGACACAAAACATTGTTCTGAGCCATAATAGTGTCACAATCACCAGCGATCTCCACTGTCAGAGATCGCTGGTTCACATACACACTTCCGTGAACTACAGATTGGTTAAAGGACTACAACTCCAGTCATGCAGCGCACACACACACTCCTGCTCCATATCACGACTGATTGCATACACACCACCGGAGGACCATCAAAGACTGACTACACTCACTACATAAGCAGAACATACACGCATATCTTTGCTGAGTATTGTTCATCTGTTAAGTGACTTACAACGCGTTTTCTTTGTTCCTGTTTTCCGTGTTTTCGACCCTAGCCTTGCTATCTGTTATCCTTGCCTGCCGCCTGCCTTATTGACCTTCCGCCTGTTTACGACTACGATTTAGATTACCTACATGTATCTGTTTGCCCCCGATGACCGCTGCTATACCGACTTTTAATATTAAACTGCAATTGGATCCTCACACCGTTGTCTTTGTCACTCCAGCCGTAACAAATAGTTTGTTAGTCTTTAATTGAACACAAACCTGACAAAAACGAAAATGGCTGGATGGAGCATTAATCATTATCATTATGCGGCAATGCAGAGATAAACTTGTGATTGTAATTGAAAAAATGTGATTGAATAGCACTATTAGTGTTGCCAACTTAGCAGTTTTGTTGCACCTAGGAACAAATTTAGCAATTTTAAACATTGATTCAGCAACTTTTAGCAACCTTGAAAAAGTGACCCAAATCAAAAGAGCAGTAGTGAATAAACAGTGGTCTAAGTAGCCAGCACAGAAGCTGCAGCAGCATCCAATAGTATGTTTCTGCAACCGGAGAGGCTGGAACCTTTTTCTAGGACCCTCTGCATTTTAAGACCGTGTTGTTCCTGATGCGTCCAGTAGGATAAATAGAGGGTCTTGAAATGTGGTCTGAAAACTGCAGCCTCTCTGGTTGTGCATATTAGCCAGCAATAATTAAATAACTGTTCATTTGCTGATTGTTGTTAACCTGTGTAGTTGTTTATGTAGTTAGCTTTAACTACCAATACAGTGCTATAATTAAACATATTTCAAATAACTTTGTGGTAGAGATGGCTAGTCCGTTTGAGAAAACACATGAATTATTTTGTATATTACATAAAGAGGCGCCACGGTGGCCTAGTGGGTAGCACGATCGCCTCACAGCAAGAAGGTCGCTGGTTCGAGCCTCGGCTGGGTCAGTTGGCAGTTCTGTGTGGAGTTTGCATGTTCTCCCTGTGGTTGCGTGGGTTTCCTCCGGGTGCTCCGGTTTCCCCCACAGTCCAAAGACATGCGGTACAGGTGAATTGGGTGAGATAAATTGTCCATAGTGTGTGTTTGTGAGTGAGTGTGTATAGATGTTTCCCAGAGATGGGTTGCAGCTGGAAGGGCATCCGCTGCGTAAAACAAATGCTGGATAAGTTGGCGCTTCATTCCGCTGTGGCGACCCCAGATTAATAAAAGGACTAAGCCGAAAAGAAAATGAATGAATGAATGAATTACATAAAGATGCAGTTTTGAGTTGTGATTACATAATGACACCATTACACAATGATGTCACAGCATCATTTAGCAACTTTTAACAACAAATTGCTCCAGCTTTAGCAACTTACTCTGAAAACTAGTTGGCAACAGTGTGAAATGACTAGGGAAAAATAACTAGGAATAACAAAGGTAAGTAAAAGGTCAAACTACAAGTGCGTTTATGACTATTAATAAAAACAAAAATAATACAATAAAATAAAATACCAGTTTTTATTAATCAGCATATCAAGCTGTTGAAAATAAATGGAAGTAAATGAGATTTGAAGTCCCAAGCCAATAGGGTTCCAACGACTGTTATGTGAAAAAATAAGATGAATAAAAGCAGTATATTTGGCCAAGTATCAAACTGTTAGTTCAAATAAATCAGTTTTTTTACTCACTAGAAATGACAATAAACGAGAAGCATTCATCAAAATGTACATTTGCACAACACAAAATGACCCTAAGTCCAGCTTTTAAATGCAATATTTTTACCGCAACTGACTGGAACGTAATGCAAAGAATTGTGAGTTTTCAAAAAGGAAACATCCTTGATGTCTTCAAAAACAAAATCAAAAGTGAATCTATATGAGGATTTAGGCATGCCTCGATGACATTCTACACTGCACATTTTAGGCCCCGTTTACACTAGTGCGTTTTCGTTTTAAAACGCATAAGTTTTGCTACGGTTACGCCATCCGTCCACACTACGCCGGAGTTTTCGAGGTGCGAAAACGGAGCGTTTTGAAAACGCTGGAGACAGCGTTTCCATTCTAAAACGCTGCTGTTGCGTTTCAGTGTGGATGGAGGGAGACGGATATCTTCGAAAACAGAGGCGTGGCTGCTGAGATCCGCTACGTGATTGGGGCGTTGGGTCATTGCGTATCCTTTCCTTATTCGTCAAGCGCACATGGCTATGACGTCACCGGCAGACGGCAGACCAGTCTTCACTGTAAACACGGCATTTTCGATAGCCATGGATGTTTTATATTCATTTGTTACTTTAAGTAACAACTCGACCTTGTCTTCTGTCCTCAAAAAGACCTCTCTTGCTTTCTTTGCCATCGCGTTCATCGTTCAACCAGCGTTTGTTGACAAACAATAACCAAACGCCGAGCGAGACACGTGCTTCCTGTTAATACTTAACCGCACATGCTCAGAGTGCGCGAATGGTGCGCGAATGGTCACGTGATATACGTTTCTGGTGGAGGGAGATCTGTTGAGAGACGCTAGTGTGGACGCAGATCGTTTTCATGCTAAAACGCCGTTTTTTAACTAAAACGCATTAGTGTAAACGGGGCCTTAGATAGTAGATTTAACTACCTTAGAGTTAAAATGAACACTTCCTCAGAGTTTATATGGGAACCACTATAAAAGTGTTAAAATAACACTTTTGAAAGAGTTAACATCAACACTCAGAGAGTGTTCATTAGCAAACTCTTGTAGTGTAAAATATTAACACCACAAAGGATCATATGAACACCACTCAGTATTATGTGTTAACACTCTTAGGTCAGATTTACAACACTGCACGGAAATAAAAATATATCTTGTTTAATATCGGCAAAAATATATTAACTATTCCGTTAATGTTTAAGGAAAACAATTCAAAACAGGCCCAAACCGTATGTTCTCGTATTTAACCAAAAGGAGCAGTTTTAAGACAGCTTTATTCTCTTTAGTTTTAATGTAACATAACTAGTACAGAACAAAAAGATGAAAACGTATGCTTTTTTGTGAGATTTTTAAAGCTAGCGTGCATATATATATACGTATTTGGATGTTAAATGTCTATCTACAAACATTTTAAGTACTTTTACTCTCCAGTTGCTTCTTCTCATTTCTCCTTGTGGCAGAAGAACATGGCATCTGGATGCTGGATTGCTGCATAAATCCCGGATGTAGTAGTCAACACTTAATTAGCGTTAGATACATGTAACTCTGTATGACAAGGAGGCAAATCAGCTTCTAACACTGAGAGGGTTATTTTATCTTCAACTCTAGAACTTCAACACTTTACTCTGAATTACCGCAACACTCGAAATTTAACACTAATGAATTTGCTGTACTTCCTAGGCATCATTCAAAGGCTGTATTTGCAAGCTTTGGTGCACACATGAAAATTTTGGATAATATTTGCTTAATTGTCATAGAATATTAATGTTAATGCCAAAAATGTTAACAGACATTAACTAGTATCCATGAAAAATGTCTATTTCGTTTTCAGTACACCATGACCTTGATATGAAGCTTCAGGTTTTGCATATACCTGTACAGTAAGTAGAGGAAGAGTACAGCATTGCATGCAACAAGAACAAATTTTACATCCTCTCAATACCACAATCACATCATGTGGGATAGTTGAGGGGAAATAGGCTTTGGAATCTCTACTTCCCAAGAATAGGCGAAAGTCTGACAGAGAGTGGATATTCTCCAAATACAAGTGGCTGTGTCGGAGGGGGTTCTCTACAGGCTGATATATAAACAGTAATAGGAGATGTAAATATTTGTGCAGATGACTCTGGCAGACAGACAAAGCTGCTCTTTTTGACATATCGCCCTCTGTTCTGGCTCAGTGCACGAGCTGCAGGAAGAAAATGAGCAAAATAGGGGTCATTTTGCGCTACTTTGGCAAAAAAACACACCTCGAGGCTGTGAGTGCAATCGACCAAAGAAACTAAAGGTGAAGGAGTGTCAGCTTGAATCAGTTGAATGTCAGGGTGGCCTCCCGCACTTACACAAGGCAAGGGGCTTAAATTTAAGAATGATGTTAAAGAGTTGATATAACAAAACCACAGTGGATTTAACACCATAGTAAGAGCCGAACAGCTCACCTGCTTGCATGGCACTTTCATACTACCGAAAAGAGCGTTTTTTAAAGCTAAAACACATTCTGACAACTATTAATTTAACCAGGTTTACACTAAAATTAACATAAGTACATCCGGGCAGTTGTTACCACAGATTATTACATGGCTGTCTCACTTCTGATTGGTCAGTCGTGACATTCGAAGGTATGTTATACTAAGATAACAACTGCTAAACAACACAGACTCATCTGGGAACTTAGAATCACATTGACCGTGACTGAAAACGTTCCCATCCTTGCATCCACATTCATTTGTATTTGCTTGTCTGTTACACGGCTGTTTTTGACTGCTTGGTTCCATCTTGTGAATTAATAATATGTAGGTTTGTTAGCATCATTCCAACGGTTTTGTTTCATAACATTTGCCACCATATTGTGACTGAATAATGCACAGGTCCATTAGCTAACATAAAAGCATGACAGGCTTATCGACAAAATGGCTGAATGGAGCATACAATAACCTTATAATACCATAAAATACACAAGACATGTCACTCATATAGTTTTAAATAGGGAGAAGTGTAACAGTCAATATAAATGAAGTACCGCCTTCTAATACTGGAGCCAATCATCGATAAATATAGACTGATGATTCCCCCGAGAAAGGGCTCAGACCAGACGTGAGTTTCTGCAGATTTTGTGTGACACCAACGCTTAGAAATGAAACTAAAGAGACAGCTGTTATTTAATTTTATTGTTGATTCCTAATATGAAATGTAATTGTAAGCTTGTCAAGTAATTTTGGAGAACTTGATGTTCCCTATTTAAACAGAATGTCCGAGCATACTGCCTGAGACGCTTTTCAAAGGTGGCCGCCGAGTGAAATGGCATTAAAGCAGTGGTCGAGGACCGAAATTTAGAACCACTGCCTTAAAAGGACTTGGATATTATTCAGTCACAAGATGGCGCCAAACATTAAAAAACAGCAACGTGACAGACAAGTGTGTTAATAATAGCTGTGATTGTGTTCACTGTAGGGCTGTCACAATATTGGAATTCGGTACCAATCTATACTGAAATTTTTAAAACGTCCATTTCCCGATAACATTTAATCGCTGTTGAGTGCGTTCTTAAACATCGCTAATTTGACATTAGCTACGTTTCCATCCAACTATTTTTATTCGTATTTTGGATATGCGCATAAAAAAATGGTTGATGGAAACGCCATGATGTGTATACATTTTGAAAATGTACTTAAATAATGTATGCGCATAACTAAGAAGGATAAACTTTTTATTCGATAAGAAAAGATGCGCATAAACTGCGATGGAAACACCGTTTCCAAATTCCAGTCAAATTTCAAATTCTAGCATTAAAAAAGCTCATGTGATTTTGTTATAAGAGATCATGTGATGATAAAAATGTGTGTAAATGGACAAACCAGCAGGCTGAGCACATCGTAAAACATCTGAAATGTTGTTTTGGTCATTCTAAAATGCCTTACCATTTAAGTAGTTGTGTTATTATATTATTAATGACCTCCAGAATCAAGAGCGTCTGGTTTGTATATACCCTGACATAGGAGCGATCCGCTGATGAATCGGGCTTTAAAATGCTCCAGTGTCCCTGAATCTGTGGTTACACTCAGTGAAGAGCGGTGAGTACAGTGAACTGATGACCTTCTCGGCCAATCACAGTCATTTCTGTTGAGCTCGTGAACACAATGGCATATCAGCGTTATTTAAGAATGGAAAATAACTATTGTTTAACAGTAAACTGTTGTTTAACAGTGATCAAATGTTAGCGGGAAATTAATGTTTTTAAAATTTCAGTATTGATTGGTACCGAATTCCAGTATGGTGAAAACCTTAATTCAGTGACAGTCAAGTTGATTCGAAATACCCAGATGAGCCTGTGTTATTAGTTTTTCAGTGGTTGCTATCTGGAAATAACATACCTTGGAATGTCATGACTGACCAATCAGAAACAAGTATTGCAGTCAGCTGTGTAACAAACATGCATGACCCATTTTTTTTCTGTTCTAGGTAGCCGTGAAGCAGCATTTGTCTATGCAATCTCCTCTGCGGGTGTGGTTTACGCCATCACCAGGGCTTGCAGTCAAGGAGAACTGAAGATCTGCAGTTGCGACAGCCAGAGAAGAGGCCGGGCGAGCGATGAAGAAGGGGACTTTGACTGGGGCGGCTGCAGTGACAACATCAACTACGGCATCAAGTTTGCCAAAGCTTTTGTGGATGCCCGAGAGAGGATGGTCAAAGATGCCAGAGCGCTGATGAATCTGCACAACAACCGCTGTGGGAGAATGGTGAGTGTCAAGACATGCTGATTGATTATCATTGCAAAAGAAATCCCAGCAGATAAAACAGGTTATGACCCTGAAGGAGTCTGTCTTTTAATCTGGGTCATGGAGTGCTTCGTAGGTCATGGGTTGGGTTTTGTTTTCTGTAGGCAGTAAAGCGTTTTATGAAGACTGAATGCAAGTGTCATGGAGTCAGTGGGTCATGTGCTCTCAGGACATGCTGGCTGGCTATGTCTGATTTCCGGCGAACGGGGGACTACTTGAGAAAGAAGTACAATGCTGCTGTGGAGGTCATGATGAACCAGGATGGAACAGGCTTCATGGTGGCGGATCGAGATTACAAGAGAACGACCAAAAATGATCTTGTGTACATCGAGAACTCACCGGACTATTGCCTAATGGACCGATCAGCAGGTAAGCAAAGAAGAATGTGTTTTTTGCACCAAATTAGTCATCTGAGTCCAAGTCCAGAGGAAAAAAAACATGTTATTTTATTTGGGTTAAGCATTTTCAGTGACCCAATCTAATCAAATATAGTCAGCCAAGACAAATGACCGTTTTCAACATGGTATTAACATCAGTTTCGATATATTTATTTTGAGACTACGCCACATGTTTGGATTTTGGACTCATCTATTTTATCACACTCTACAGTAGATTGCTTCATTGAGAAACAGTCTGTGGTGCACGCGTACTGAATGTACGATACACTGCTTACAAGCAAGCAGAAAAACAAGCCAGTGAAAAGGATTTGGATTACAGCTACAATCCGTATTCCATGCATTTTGCTACTGTGCAATGGAGAAAGCAATGCTTGTTTGGTGCACTTTTTCACAACACGTACCACAGTGATCACGGCTGATGAATGAATTTTATCATACGTGTGACTTTTAATGGCTACCAATGGTTTGCTTTTAGAGTGGACAGGCTCAAAACCTTTTTCAGTAGAAGACATTTTTTAGATTATTTACATGACAGTTTATCTCAATCCCAACTTTAATTACTGCAATGCACTGCAAAAGAAATAATGAATAAAATTCTAACTTATTGATAGATGTATTATTAATTGTATGTATTATTTATTGCACTATATTAAATTATGTTAATTGCTACAAAAAAAAAAGAGTATTTGTCTGTAATTCACATTCTGAAATCAAGACAAACGAGTTTTAAAGTCAAAACAAAATCGTGTTTCACAGCATTTCACACTCATTGAAGTTTTTGTTGCTTCCCTAAGAACATTTCAATGAACAGTTTTTTACTTAGTGTGTAGAACATTAAAAAAAAATCTAAAAAAGATTATAAAGAAATGTATAATGGAAAGCTTTCTTTGATGGTCGACTGAGGTTCTTCATGGAGCTGATGAAATATTTTTAACCCTTTATTGGGCGAGGAACCATATATTGTAACTTTATTTACATTAATTATAATTTTTTTCATAAAAGGTCAAGGGTCTTGTAATATTACCCAGTGACACTCCATGCTTTTGGCGTCACGATGGCGCAGTGGGTAGCACGATCGCCTCACAGCAAGAAGGTCGCTGGTTCGGCTGGGTCAACTGGCATTTCTGTTTGGAGTTTGCATGTTCTCCCTGTGTTCGTGTGTGTTTCCTCAGGGTGCTCTGGACGTGGTATTGACCTTATTCTCAGCGTATGAGCGGGCGCAGCCATTTGAGTCTTTTTGTCTCGAGACTTCTGGTCTCATTTACTTCCATTCATTTTTAGACATTAAAAACAGCTCGTTTAATGTTGCAAACTGATTTTTTCTTATTCTATTATTCTTTTTTGTCTGTGTAGTCATAGAGCGAGTAGTTTGACCGTTTTCTGCCGTTTATTATTCCCAGTCATTTCTCCCATAGGCGACTGAATCGGAAGTTCTAAAACAATCTCAAAAAACGAGCGCACTTCAGCATTTAAGAAAAAGGTCAACACCTCACAAATGAAGAGATTTGACCAGATACTGATGGTAACCGTGTCAGCAAGTGTGTATTATTACACAAATACGTTAGCATACTGTTTACATTTATGGCTTACTTATGTTAACACAAACCTCACAAGATATTACTATTTATTTATATATTTACTTGCCTTATATTTACTTTAAAAAATAAAGGCTGCGTGGCTACAGGACCTTCCTAAACCAGCGATGCACGAACATCCTGTAGTCTCCACTGATCCCTGCTTACTAAGTAGCCCCCATGCTGAATGGCATGGACTGCTCGACTGGCTGGGGTGGACATTTGCTTTTAAAAAGATGAAATCCCCCTCACTGTGTAATAGAACACGACCAACTTTCCCACTGTGTAAATACTGGTAGGCCTCTGTACTTTTATAAGTCTTCATAATCGCTCCATCTACTCCTTGTGACAGGACAAATGAATTAAATATATCCCCGTAAGTTAACTCTGGCTCATATCGTCTACCCACATTAACGTTAACAATAGATGGGGCAATATGAGACCATCTTATCATTGCAGGGAGGTTTCACCGTACTCCCAGCTTAAAACATTTACTGAACTAGCATTAAATGCCATTTTTCGAAATACAGCTAACTGTATATACTATGTAATGACTTTCCGAAACAGTCATCTGATGTACTGTGTCAGCGTACCGGAAGTTGCATGACAAAATGCGGAAGAGCGAAGTATTAAAAGTGGGCAGGGCGGAAATAAGGTCAACGGGTGAACTGTGTAAGCTAAAATTGTCCGTATGTGTTTGAATGAGTGTGTATGGATGTTTCCCAGTGATGGGTTGCAGGTGGAAGGGCTTCCACTGTGTACAAAATATGCTGGGTAAGTTGGCAGTTCATTCCACTGTGGCGATCCCCGATTAATAAACGGACTAAGCCGAATAGAAATTGAATGAATGAATGAACTCCAGTAGCACGTTCGCCTCACAGCAAGAAGGTCGCTGGTTCGATCCCCGGCTGGGTCAGTTGGCATTTCTGTGTGGAGTTTGCATGTTCTCCCCGTGGTTGTGTGGGTTTTCTCCGGGTGCTCCGGTTTCCCCCACAGTCCAAAGATATGCGGTATAGGTGAATTGGGTAAACTAAATTGTCCATAGTGTATGTGTGTGAATGATAATGTATGGATGTGTTTCCCAGAGATGGGTTGTGGCTGCAGGGCATCCGCTGCGTAAAACAAATGCTGGATAAGTTGGCGGTTCATTCCGCTGTGGCGACCCCGGATTAATAAAGGGACTAAGCCGAAAAGAAAATGAATGAATGAATGAATGAATGAACTCCATGCTTTTCCAATAAGTGTTTCAATGAGGGCACTATAAAGGGTTAAGAAATATAGAGAGTTATTATGATAGTTTTGGGTTGAAATACTTGAAAACAGTCCAATTGCCTTATGGCAACAACTATAGCTACCATGGTATATTTTTATAAAGAAAGAAGGTTCTGATTTAAGAAAACTTGTTTCAGGAAAATGTGAATGGCCCATTAACACAAATAATAACTCTCATATATGCCGACTTCTTTTCCTGTGTTTATATTTTAGGTTCTCTGGGTACGTCAGGCCGTGTGTGCAACAAGTCCTCCAGAGGCATGGACGGCTGTGAGATCATGTGCTGCGGCCGCGGGTACGACACCACCAGTGTAAACCGCATGACCAAATGCGAGTGCAAGTTCAAATGGTGCTGCGCTGTGGAGTGCAGAGACTGTGAGGAAACGGTGGACGTCCACACTTGTAAACCACATAAGAAACCCGACTGGCTGGATTTGACTTGACTGCCACGATTGTGACCAATCAGCAAGCTACTGGTGCTTTTCTGTTCTCAGGTTTTTGATCCGGGCCACTGCATTGTGGGATGTGTTGTTGATGACTATAACGCTCTGATCTCACCCTGCAGAACCCTGAACTTTATTCGGCTTTCAAGTGCAGAGATCACTGGCCGGTCTGGAGCACTGGTAGACGGTTGGCATCAATGGAAATGATACGATGGCCATTGCCTGGTGTTTTAAACTGTGATCGGGACACAGTTCTTTCACTGTTTTCAAATTTTAAAACACCTTTTACTGGTCACGTGTGAGCCAATATAACATCATACTGTGTTTTTGGATAGCTTTGATAAAATATACTGATGCAGTTTTAGCGAAAGAATAATATACAGCATCGGTTCAGGCTTACCAAAGGACACAGCAATAAATCGCATTTCGCGCCAAGAACAATTGCATTTAATGGTCCAAAATGATACTATGGAGGGCGCTGGGAAAATACTGTTAAACACTGATAACTGTGCTTCCCCTCATTTACTTCAGAGACCATCATTTTGATATGTGACTTGTGCATGAAAGAATTAGGTCAATTATCGATTTATCACGAAATCCCATTGTTATAATATATCAGTGAATCATATATTTCATCTATTCAATTTTTTTAAAACAATTAAGCACTTAAATATCCCTTCAAATATGAGCACTTTTGTTTTGTTAGTAGAGATTGGTTCAGATAACTTGTCTTCATGGAAGTCTCTAATGGATTTCTTATTAAAAATATGATGTTTACTGAAAATGAACCGGAACCATCATAGATGGCTCACATTTAATTAGATATATATTGTGCACAGGATACTGAATTGTCTGTTGTGTGCAACACTGATCTGCAGTTAATTAAAACAAGATTTTTTTCGATACATTCAGTGTTATATGCATAAAATAATACTATAAAAAACAACTCTGAAGGCGAAAGACCTCTCTAAATGCATTACTGCTTGTTCATGTCCTCAAGCAAAACCCAGACTCAATGTCAAATCATTGCTAAAATAAGACGCTTACTGAGATTGAGCAGTAAAAATAGTCAGGTTAGCATGACTCGCATTCTTCGCCATTCATTTTGTTGTTCTGAAGAAAGCATCTTGGTTTGACAGCATGGTTGTTACTAAATTTGCTGTTTTGATGGATGAGTGAATGAAGAGCTGGGGTTGTCAAGCTGCTCAGCAATGCGTGTCCAGAATGGTGGGACCATTAATCTAAAGCAACCTGAAACTTTGTCAGGTAAAGGCCGTGGAAGCTTATTCTGTCATTGTACAAATTTGCATCAACAAAAGAGACCAAAAAGGAAAGTCACTGCTGTACAAACAGCACTGAACTACACTTTTTCTTAAGATAGAGAAATACATACATATATATATATATATATATAT
>CAIGQQ010001825.1:0-13154 GCA_903798035.1 Danio albolineatus | reverse complement strand
AAACTTTTGTGTGCTAGTGAAGTCTAATAAATAAAATGTATATTCACTAATTTCATGAAAAGTTTTTGGATTAAATCTAAGGATAATCTAAACTTTTAAAGATTTTAGATTTTAAAAACAAATTGGGCCTTGGGGATTTGTAAAAATGCAAGTCAATGGCTACCATCACTTTGAGAGTCAAAAAAAAAAACCAAGTAACACATGCAACACTAAACTAATACCTATTAAAATGACTATGGGTGGCTCAGTGGTTAGCACTGTCGCCTCACAGCAAGTAGGTTTCTGCTTCGAGTTCCAGCTGGAGCAGTTGGCATTTCTGTGTAGAGTTTGCATGTTCTCCCTATGTGCACCTGGGTTTCCTCTAGGTGCTCTGGTTTCCCCTACAGTTTAATGACATGCAGTACAGGTGAATTGGACGAACTGAACTGGCTGTAGTGTATGTGTGTGAATGAGTGTGTAGGGATGTTTCCCAGTACTCGGTTGCAGCTGGAAGGTCATCCACTGTGTAAAACAGGGATTACCAATATCAGTCCTGGAGTACCGGTGTCCTGCAAAGTTTAACTCCAACTTGTTTCAAAACACCTGCCTGGATGTTTCAAGTATATAGTGAGAGCTTGATTAGCTTGTTCAGGTGTGTTTGATTAGGGTTGGAGCTAAAATCTGCAGGACACCGGACCTCCAGGAACAAGTTTGGTGATCCCTGGTGTAAAACATATGCTGGAATAATTGGTGGTTCATTCCGCTTTGGCGACGGCTGATGAATAAAGGGACTAAGCCGAAGGAAAATGAATGAATTAATGAATTAAATCGGTCGTAGTGTATAAGTGTGAGTGAATGAGTGTATGGGTGTTTCCCAGTACTGCTTTGCAGCTGGAAGGGTATCCGCTGCGTAATCCATATGTTGGATAAGTTGGCGGTCCATTCCACTGTGGTGACCCTTAATAATTAAGGGACTAAGCCGAAGGAATATGATTGATTGAATGAATGAATGAATGAATAAATTAATTAATGAAAAGGACTACAACAGCATGGTCTTACCATGAGAAATGATCCGTCTGAAACTAAAGATTAAACTAAACATTATTTGCAACATTCAAAGCTTCAATCCACAGCCTCAGCAAATACTCTGATGCACACTGGAAGAAATACAAAGAAAGTTTTCAGTCAGAAATTTCAAGTAAATGTCACAACGAAGGGGGACACAGTGGGTAGTGATGTTGCCTCACAGCAAGAAGGTCGCTGTTTCGAACATCAGCTGGGCCAGTTGGCGTTTCTGAGTGGAGTTTGCCTGTTCCCCTTGTGTTCGCGTCGGTTTTCTCCGGGTGCTTCGGTTTCCCCCACAAGTCCAAAGACATGCGGTATAGGTGAATTTGGTAAGCTAAAATTGTCCGTAGTGTATGTGTGTGAATGAGTGAATATGGATGTTTCCCAGTGATGGGTTGCAGCTGGAAGGGCATCCGCTGCGTAAAACATATGCTGGATAAGTTGGCAGGTCATTCCGCTGTGGCGACGCCAGATTAATAAAGGGACTGAGCCGAAAAAAAAATAAATTAATGAATGAATGAATGATTTTCACAACGAATTGAAAAGTAATTAAATTGAAATTCTGAAGTAGAAGGAGTGAAATATTCATTCATTCATTCATTTTCTTGTCGGCTTAGTCCCTTTATTAATCTGGGGTCACCACAGCGGAATCAACCGCCAACTTATCCAGCATATTTTTCACGCAGCAGGTGCCCCTCCAGCCGCAACCCATCTCTGGGAAATATCCATACACACACATTCACACTCATACACTACGGACAATTTAGCCTACCCAATTCACCTGTACCACATGTCTTTGGACTTGTGGGGGAAACCGGAGCACCTGGAGGAAACCCACGCAACCACGGGGAGAACATGCAGAAATGCCAACTGACCCAGCCGGGGCTCGAACCAGCGACCTTCTTGCTGTGAGGCGAACGGGCTACTCACTATGCCACCGTGGCGCCCGAGTGAAATAGTACTCCTGTAATTAGTTTTATTTACAACTTTATTGTAATAAAGTTACAATAAGGTGTTATTTTTTTTTATATTGTTTTGAGTTTCAAAGATGCGAAAAGCAAGAATGAATTTAACATAATGAGCAGTGGACGTCGAAGATCATAGCTTCCTCCTCTCGCAAGAGTAAGTATTTTTCTTCAACAGCAACTTTCAGTGATGAAAGGATTCGCTCACAGCCGTCCGACATCATCAGCTGGATCTGTGAACTAATGCCATCAGAAAGACAGAAAAGAACAGAGAGCTGAAATGAGAGGAAGATGGCGATAAGCAAATCTGATGAAGTGTTTCTGTTTCCCGTTCTGAGGAACTCATCTAATTTTATCTGTCCATCTTCTCCGTCAAGACACAACACTTGGGCTCGCCTGGCCGCCGCACAGAGAAAATCTGTTTTCAGCTCTCTATGGAAATGACTTCTGACAGTTGCTCGTATAAGTGGCTGATTCACGCTCCGATTGAACAAAAGATGGCAGAAAAAAAGGAGAAATCGATTTATATCTAACCCTCATAACGGATATATGTGTTATTAAGTTTTTAATATTGGGGATTTTGAAGGCCAAGGGCGCATAGATGGAAAAGCGAGGGCCGCTGATGAACACGACTCTGTCAGGAGCCTCATCTTGTTGAATGACACCTCAGTTTTGAAAAGATGGCTTATCAACACCAGGATTGGCACCGCTGCACCTGGCCGGAAATCCATTCTCAGGAGCGTCTTATCTTCCCCGGCTACAATCCTCCAATCTAATCAGGCAAAAGTGAAGTGAAAAAGAATGTAGCCTTAGCAACCCGCTGCCAAGCTACCTGCAATGCTTCGTGCAATCCGTGTTGAGCCAAACATTATCATACAACCGCTATTTTTACCTTCTAGAAATGCTAGAATATATGCATCTTTTGCATACTGATTGGACAAGGAAGAAAATGAGGCATTTCACAAGTGTGTGTGTGTGTTTGAGCGTGGCTATGTGTGCTGACCTTTAAGAAGAAACTGCACAGCCAATAGCTCATGTCCCGCAAGGATAAACACCACACTCAAAGTGCACCAATTGACGTGCAATCCACTGACAGAGATTACAAGGAAACTAACGTTTTGTATAAGGTAAAAAATGCCAGTGTAGTTATTTTGTTCCTAAAGGCATTAAAAATTCAGTTCATACTAAATGCGTCTTGTCTAATGATTGTTTAAACTTCAATTTCAAAATGCATTTACAGAAGAAAACACATGAACTTACAGAAAAGACAATACATATATAAAAAAAACATGTTAAAATGTGAAATGTGTAAACCATAGCTGTCAAAAGCTGCGTCCTAAATCGCATACTTATGCACTATTCTACGCCATTTTGAAGTGTAAATAGTGTTTGTCGTGTGTTCACACTGAAAACTCTAAAAATAACAAGTGCACTTTAATTACCCGGATGATGCACTCATTCGACCGGTGAACAGAAGTGTGGACTGATGGACACTTCACACACTCAACCACTGCACCTTTGCTCACTTAACGGAAGGGGCGGAGCTATCAGGCGCGCATGTTGGATAACTTTATTTATGTTGGACTGTGAAAGCAAAATTCTCCTACGAGAGTGATTATCATGCCTCCCGATGGTGAATGCGGTTATACTCATGCCAGGTATTATTTGGTATTTTGGTCATTTATTTCATTAATTTGGCAACCGTCAAACGTCATCTGGGAAACGGTTTGAACTTCCGCTTAGTAAAAAAGCCACTAGTGTTCCATTTGGGACAACACTACATACTTATACTATGCTGTTAAGTGTGTAAGTGCATAAGTGCATAGTGTATAGTGTGTCATTTGGGACGCAGCTCTGCGTCTCAATTTATGGAGGGCCGCAGCTCTGCACAGTTTTGCTTTAACCCTGATCAAACACAGCTGATCCAAATAATCAAGGTGTTCAAGACTATTAAACACTAGTAGTCTTGAACACCTTGGTTAGTTGAATCAGCTGTGTTTGATTAGGGTTGGAACAAAACTGTGCAGAGCTGCGGCACTCCAGGAATTGAGTTTGAGATGTATGGTGTAAAGCATGTGGTCACAGATGAACACGTTAGTAAATAAGTACAATACTGTATAAGATTACATCTTGTGAAAGATACTATCGGCATATTTTTCCTTTGTCTTCTTTCGTTTTCATATATAAATTTCATTGGCTTATTTCAGTCAGATTACAACATTGAAAAAGCCAATGCTATCTCACTTCGTAACATTTTGATTTACTGGTTAATTCAAATGAAGTCGTATGATCTACATACAATTTAGTACAATTGCTCATTTCCACTGTCGTGCCTGAATCAAACATGCCAGTGCGAGCAAGGGCCAGTTGCATTTCCACAGTCACTTCCAGGGTCTGATCGGGCCAAAGCAGGGCTTCCTCTGGGCCAGCGGCCGGCCTTTTTCGGCACGCTGAATACTTTGGGGCAGTTCGAACTAGCTGGGTTTTCGGGGCGGCGTGAAAGCAAAGGCTGAGTTTGCACCAGTCTGGTGAAGATGGTGTGCCACCATAACACTAGTTTTCCGATCACGCACAAACAGGCTACATGCGCCCAAAAATAAATAAATATAAGGAAAAGAATAAAACATCCATAAAACACCTTATGGGCTGGGGGTCTTTTTTTGCTTATTATCACTCTTATGTTTCCCTTTTAAATTTAAGGGTGTTGCATAAAATAATAAAGTCATTTTCATTTAATGAGTGATATTTCTTTACTGCGTCCTCCTTTATGTTTCTATAGTGTATAATAATCATTACACCACATTAAAGACACAGAAGCCAGTAACTCACAGCTGTCAAGTTTTTTCATATTTAAAACGTGTGTTTGTGTATGAAATGTGGACGTTTGGCAGTTGGGTTTAGGGGCACCCAAAATTCACCCAAAAATTAAAATGATGTTATTAATTACTGACCTTCATGTTGTTACAGTACCCCTGAGATCTTTCTTCATCTTCTGAAGACAAAAATTTTTTTTGATACTTTAAATAAAATCTAAGAATGTTACAGACTCGTTTAAAGAAAAATACCAAAAAACTCATCAAAACCACATTCCATCAGTGGTTCAATCAGAATATTTTCAAGCTACAATATTTTGCGAGCACGTAAAACAAACATGACTTTGTTGGCCATGAACACAACAGTGCTTTTTTTTGTAATTATATAATTTTTTGGTAAATATATATGACCTGGCTCTCTGAAAGTGGCAAAATATCTTGTCATATTGTCATGCACATCAAATGGATTATCTAAACACTAAAAACATAAAAAAAAATAGGATGGACTTTGTATTCTTAGTTTCATTCATTCATTCATTCATTCATTCATTTTCTTTTTGGCTTAGTCCCTTTAGTAATCTGGGGTCGCCACAGCGGAATGAGCTGCCAACTTATCCAGCTTATCCATGTTTTACGCAGCAGATGCCAACCGCAACTCAACACTAGGAAACACCCATACACTCTTCCATTCACACACATACAGCCATTTTAGCTTATCCAATTCACCTATAGCACATGTTTTTGGACTGTGGGGGAAACCGGAGTACCCGGAGGAACCCCACGCGAACACAGGGAGAACATGCAAACTCCACACAAAAATGCCAATTGACCCAGCCGGGGCTTGAACTAGAGACCTTCTTCCTGTGAGACGATTGTGCTACCATGACACCCTTTATACTTAGTTTCATAATGAACAAACAGGATGAATCATTCAAAAAACATGAAGAAGATACATCTAGATTGTTATATGTTTGGAATTCTTTTGAACAAAAGATTGCAGTTTGAATGTCCATATTAAGTGCAGATCTGATTGAATGTGCCAAGGTCATTACACATTTAAAAAGTATTAATTAAGAAAAAATGCCAATGTGTTTAAAAAGAATGTATTTTTAAAAGAATAACCTTCTATTTCTTTTAAAAATGTATGAAGTTATAAAAACAAACAGGTGAGAAATGCATGATTACAAGGTCTACATTTCTCACAATGCTTCTTTTTAAACTAGATCATTAAAATATTTCTTATTCTTGTCATTGACCCAATGTAAATACTCTGGATAATTAAACCTAATCTTATTGGTTCAATTGTTTCATAAAGCATTGGCCACCGAAGCTATTGGTGGCTCAAGATTTCATGCAACATGAAATCATCATCACTTCACGTTCTCCGACCAGTATTTTTTTTTTCTCCTCCAGGACATGTGGCAGCATCAACACGAATAAATCAACAACTCATTAAAATTCTGCACATGTATACAGCTTTAATTTCCACATAGGATGTCAGATGAAGCCATAAAGGAAAAAAGACTTCATAAGTATGTTTTTTTTTTCTTCTTCTTCTGTTCTTAAAATAAGCAGAAACAACCGAACATGCTTATAGATTACTTGCACGATACTCTGATTTCAGCTCGCAATTACAATCTGAGCAAACACAGGACGAGTTTCAAATCAAAAGCAAATAGAAGCTTCTATCACAGTACTAACACAATATCAACCGTGGATTTCAAAATAGATTATGTAGAAATAGCAGCTAATAATACACTCTCTACGCTCACAAATTGGAAATGTCTTTTTCGGCAACACCGATTCGAGCATCATTTCAGAGAGGAAATCCACTCCTGGCACAGAAACAAGACTTGAACACTTCAGCGATCAACAATTGAGGAAAATCTCATAGGCTAAGCATTACACGTTAGCTCTTTCAAGTGTCTCTTTACATCGATAAATTAAACGCAAGTCTAAAAACATCAAATGATAGAAAATCAGAATCCGAATATCAGATCAGAATCTGTAGTCTCATATTCATGGTACAAATAAAAAAAAGACATCCAATCTGACATGTCTTGCTTCAAAACTGCATTCTTCTCAGAGCAACAACAAAACACTTCAGAGAGCAGTTAGACTTAATGGCGTATGAAAATAACACAGGGTTCACGTTTCGACTAAAAATGCCATGGCAGAATCAGAAAACGATGATTTACAACAAAAGAAATCACACCGATGTTCAATAATAAATGTCTCTGCATAAATATGAGGCATTAAAACACATAGAATAGCGCTTGCTAAACAACAAAGTGCTTTGAGAGTACTCTTCAGCTCTTCCGCTCTCCTCCGGGAAGGATATGTTCTGTTTATAGATGATTTATGGTTACATCTGTGTGCAGAAAGCATGGTCTCTGTTCTGCGTAGAAGGTGTTTGTTGCACTCCACATAAAAAAAAATGAATAACTACACCTGACAAATGGATGCCTGACTCGGCTGGGTTGTAAATGGGGTCTAAAAAGCTCAGACATACCGCTGGGCACGCTGTTTATTTGGGCTGGAACAAATGGCGAGGCATTATGTGTCTTCAGTGATGGCAAATGTCTTGTGCTGGCTGTGGGAAAAACACAAGTGTGTCATGACGCTTTGGGCTTTGTTGTTGGACGAAAGCATTTTAAATGGATCTTATGCCCTATAGCGTGCTGAATGTTTTTATGGGACAACTTGACGTCTGCGATTTAAAAGCAGGATGAGGTTTGTTTGTTTCTCGTTCCTTCGTGCTCGAAGACACAAAGTGGGCTGAAACGTGCTGTGGTGAGACGGATCCTTGAGCTAAGGCTGCGCTATTAATTAAATTCAAATTGAAACTGCGATATGGTCTTGTGTGATTATTAAAAGGCTGCTGTTTAATTAAATATGCCGTTTCAAAGTGAAAGAGCCACACTGGTCTGTGTGTCTTTTTTTTCTCTCACGCTTGGTTCACTTTAGGTTCAACTGCTTTGGATTTTTTTTAGAGTGTTCACACTTGTAGTTTGGTTTACTCTGTTGTTTTAAACTGGAGTAAAAAGGCAGACAGATTAACCTAAAGATACAAAATTAAATAATAATAATATATACAGTGGGCGCCACAGTGGCGTAGTGAGTGGCACGTTCTCCTCACAGCAAGAAGGTCGCTGGTTCGAGCCCCGGCTGGGTCAGTTGGCGTTTCTGTGTGAAGTTTGCAAGTTCTGCCCGTGGTTGCGTGGGTTTCCTCCGGGTGCTCCGGTTTCCCCCACAAGTCCAAAGACATATGGTATAGGTGAATTGGGTGAGCTAAAATGTCCGTAGTGTATGAGTGTGAATGAGAATGTATGGATGTTAACCAGATATGGGTTGTGGCTGGACATCCGCTGCGTAAAACAAATGCTTGATAAGTTGGCGGTTCATTCCGCTGTGGCGACCTCAGATTAATAAAGGGACTAAGCCGACAAGAAAATGAATGAATGAATGAATATATACAGTTGAAGTCAGAATTATAGGCCCCTTTTTTTGTTTTTTCCCCAATTTCTGTTTAACGGAGAGAAGATTTTTTTTCAACACATTTCTAAACATAATAGTTTTAATAACTTATGTCTAATAACTGATTTATTTTATTTTTGCTGTGATGACAGTAAATAATATTTTGCTAGATACTTTTCAAGACACTTCTATACAGCTTAAAGTGACTTTTAAAGGCTTAACTAGGTTAATTAGGTTAACTAGGCAGGTTATGGTAATTAGGCAAGTATTTGTATAATGATGGTTTGTTCTGTAGACTGTTGAAATAAAAATTAGATTAAAGGGGCTAATAATTTTGACTTTAAAATGTTTTTTAAAAAATTAAAAACTGCTTTTATTCCAGCCGAAATAAAACAAATAAGACTTTCTCTAGAAGAAAAAATATTATCAGACATACTGTGAAAATGTCCTTTCTCTCTTAAACATAATTTGGGAAATATTATAAATATAAAAAATCAAAGGGGGGCTGATAATTCTGACTTCAATCGTATGTATATAATGAAGTTGGTATATTTTGCAGGGTCTAAACACGCTTGTATGTGCATAGTGCATACGTGTGATGACGTCAGAATTCATAAAGAGCTCATAAAACTTGTAAAGGAAAAAAGCAGCAGGAATTCACAATTGAGATCTGCTGTAAACACATGCATGTGTGATGACTGTATTAAACTGTAATGGGCAACAAAGCTATATGTATCCTTTTATGGTCCCGTTTTGTGACACCACTTCCTGTTTTTGGTTCATTTAGATGTCTTTGGTTTATATTTCAATCAATCTGCACAAGGATTAGATTGGAAGTTACCTGAACACATCTTCCATGCAAAAAATTATTGGTAACACTTTATTTTGATGGTCCATTTGAGTATTAGTAGACTGTCTACTTAATATCTGATGATACTGACATTCAACAGATATTTATCTGACTATAAGAAACTTTGCAAGTAGATGTCAACTTACACTAACCCTACCCCTAACCTAACCCTAATCC
The DNA here is from genome assembly GCA_903798035.1 of Danio albolineatus. Taxonomy (NCBI): domain Eukaryota; kingdom Metazoa; phylum Chordata; class Actinopteri; order Cypriniformes; family Danionidae; genus Danio; species Danio albolineatus. The sequence goes on along the minus strand of CAIGQQ010001825.1, from coordinate 3,828 downwards.
CAACCTAACAGTTGTGTGACCAAATTATTTTATTACTTCGAGTTTTTGACTTGTTTCTTGTCGAAATATGTCAAAATTATTAAATCAAGAAGCAGTTTTTTAGTTTTTCTTTCAAACAAAGTTTTTTCATACAAAGTAATCTGCCAATGGGAAGTGAAATAATCTTATTTCTAAATGAAATCAATCTTTTAACCATCAGCCTTAGCTCAGCTTGTCTAGAAAATGCTTCTAAAACTCTTGATGTAAGAATTTTTGGATATTTTGCCTAGACACAAGACAAAAAGTATTTTTCCAGTGTTCTCACTTCACATGTGAACCGCACTAATGCTGGGTTCACACCAAATGCAAATTTTAAGTAGGTAAATTTCTGCCAGAAATGCGAATGACTTGGAGTGTATGACTTGTTTGTCACAAAAGCATAGAAGTTGCCTCAAATCCATCTTCCGTATGAGTTAAAAAATGTAACTTGAGTATGAAATTTGCATGAGACAAAAACATGGCATAAGTCATGTAAAGCGAGTGATGTGATGCTTCCCATATGGTGTGAACCCAGCATTACAAAGTCAATGCACACATTCAAATAGAGACCAATTTCCAAAAGGTGGTGCGGATGATGCAGAATCAAACCAAACCGAAAGTGTGAACACCTTATAAAGGACTCAAGTGTAAAGTCACAATCTAATGGAAGTCGTGACAGATATGAAATATGGTTCTTTTTGTACTGTGACATTTTAATGAAACAGATTATTGAAAAAAAATGTATGGTGGAAACGTGGTTCTGTCCATCTGTTGTTTAATTGGATGATCTGAATGCAAGCTTGTCAGTTGTAAGAAAGAGCCAGGATTTAAGCAGACTAAATGATAGAAGGCTAATTTGCGTCCCCCGAGATGAGTTCCATTAATGGAACCACTGATAAAAATAAAGAGCCTTTATTTTGAAGAATATACCTCACAATAGGGACAGAAAAACTATTGTTACGTCCGTTTCTTGATCACTTTAAGCCATTTGTGAGTTTTCTGTTGTTTGGTTGCTGCTTCAGTATTTATATATTCAATAATTCATTTTCTTTTCAGCTTAGTCCCTTTAGTTATCTGAGGTCGCCACAGTGGAATGAACTGCCCTTCCAGCTGCAACCCATCCCTGGGAAACATCCATACACACTCATTCACACACATACACTACGGACAATTTAGCTTAGCCAATTTACCTATAGGTAGGGCCAGACGGAATCTGCAGACATTTTTTGCTATTTCTGTGCACAATTTTGTTAAAAATCTGCAGATTTTATGCGGAATGATTTTAGGAGTATTGTAACTAAAACCTTAATATATGAAATAAAAAGTAATTCCTTTTTTAACTTTTATTTAATGTTTTACAATGCGAATTTAATTAGATCCACTTTATTTGGTAAATAAAGCAAGTCTCTCATATAAAATCTCTACTAAAATATAAATGTACACACATTTACACAAGTAAATAAACAGAATCAATGATAGGCTAAAAATCTGCAGAATTCTGTGTGCGCAGATTCCGTGTGGGCCTACCTAGTGCAACCGGAAACCGGAGCACCCGGAGCAAACCCACACCAACATAGGGAGAACATGTAAACTCCACACAGAAACGCCAATTAACCCAGCCGAGGCTCGAACCAGCGACCTTCTTGCTGTGAGGCGATTGTTCTACCCACTGCGCCAACGTGCAGCCCAGTATTTATATATTATGAATATATTTTACGATTATCAATAATAGCGTGGCTCTCAACTCTACCAAGCCGACCAGTCACAGAGCTTGCACTACGTGACGTTGTTACTTTTTTTGAGAGGTGCGCATCAGCATTGGCGTCAGCCACGGTGAGGGCTATGCAATCGTGCAAAGGTTGTGCCACACCATACGCGTGCACTTGACACAGAAGTTTAAATCAGTGTAAAGCCGAAGGAAAATGAAATGAATGAATAATATTAATTCACTCACTTTCTTTCAACTTGTTCTCTGCTTCATAAGGGGTCACCACGATGGAATGAACCACCAATTACTCTGGCATACATTTTGCACAGCAGATGCTGCAACCCAGGACTGAGAGTACAACCCTCAGTTCTACGAAACACCCACACAATGTCCCATTCACACAATATTAGTTGTGTGACAACGTTATCCAATTCACCTATACTGCATGTCTTTGGACTGTGGGGTAAACCTGAGCACCCAGAAAAAGCCCACACAAAATACTAGTAGAACATGCAATCTCCACACTTAAAGGCCTCCTGGTCCAGTCGGGACCCGAACCTCGATACTGCCCTTAATAATTAGAGATTTATATCATATATATGCAGCAGCAATAGGAGATCAAAATTATAGTTAAATGTTTTGTCCGAATAACCACAATATGATGTTTTGAACACATCAAGCATCCCAAGTGAGAAGGCATGTGATGCTGGTGCTGACAGCCAAATGGTTCCACTTGCAAATCACGAGAAGAGAGTGTTTTGTCACCTTCACTGGAGAGAGAGAACGACGCCTGTGAGTACATACAAGTTTCCAATTTCAAGATCTGGCTTAGAAATGAACAACCAGGCTCAACCCAGCCACTTCAATGTACTATATACAGTATAGTGGAGTGATCTATAAAACACTGTGACTGAGCTCTGCATCATTCTGTTCAGCTTCCCCCAGAGTGGATGTGAATTCACCGGACACTCGCTGCGTCTGCTGTGTGTTGCTCATGTCAGCGATAATATCCTGAGCACTATTACCGCTTTCCTCCATTATTTTCCCATTATCATTAATCTTGCTCATGTCCACGTTCTCCACTGTAGGCATCTCCAAGGTTTTCGATTCATCTATGTCGCAATTAGCACATGCATTTTTCTTGGTGCTCAGATTAATCTCATTATCAACACTGTCGCTAATCAGTTTGTCTGTATTTTCTGTCTTGTTCTCAATGCCTTTGTTTTGCTTCTGCTCTGGAGTGACTGAACCGACTTTCTTAGGAGTGTCTCTGGTGCCGTTGCTGCAGATTCGCGGGTCTCTTCCTAGGCTGTATCCGCTCTGAAGCATGGAGAGCGTCCGCTGATGCCCGTCTTCCCTACGGCAGCGGTACAGTCCACGGAAGGCTGAGCGAAACTTCTGGGACATCAGATTGTAAACGACAGGGTTGATGGCGCTGTTGGCGTAAATGCAGGTCCTGCAGAACAGAATGAACCAGGAATCCAGGTATGGCGTGCTGACGAAGGAGTTGATGAGGACCAGGGTCCTGTAGGGCATCCAGAGCAAGGCGAAAAGCACAACCACCACGGCCAACATCTTGGTGACCTGAAAAAATATGACATTTTCATTTTTGGGTGAACTTCTCGTTAAAGAAGTAGCTTATATTTTAGCTGAATCTTTGGAGCTTTGCTGTGGATTAAAGATATTAATGTTGTAAATAATATTCAATCTCTTGCACAGGCTGATCTGTTTGTTTTGAAAGGCCAAATTTATCACCAGGACCCATTAAGCCTGGTAACATTACTAATCAAATTCCTGCAAGAAATCAGGTCTCAAGTAGGACCCAGTGTGATCCTATTGGTTCACTGGAGTTTTAATTGGTAGAATTTGTAGCACCTAATTACAATTCCTGTGAAATCTTGTTTTAATTATGTAATTTAAAAAGTGTTATAATGACTGTTCATTTATTTAAAATTAAGTGTTTCATTGACTAATGACTAGGCAACTAAAGCAATGGGTAACAGATTACTTTGAATTTTTTTTTACTGCTATTATTAAGTTTAAAACTTTCATTTGCATACATTATATATATATATATATATATATATATATATATATATATA